>SJYW01029477.1:827081-838416 GCA_006410735.1 Raphicerus campestris
CCTTGATATACTCTTTCTTCTATTTGGAACCAGTCTGTTGTTCCATGTCCAGTTCTTACTGTTGCTTCCTGACCTGCATATAGGTTTCTCAAGAGGCAGATCAGGTGGTCTGGTATTCCCATCTCTTTCAGAATTTTCCACAGTTTGTTGTGATCCACACAGTCAAGGGCTTTGGCATAGTCAATAAAGCAGAAATAGATGTTTTTCTGGAACTCTCTTGATTTTTCCATGGATCCAGCAATTTGAATGTTGGCAATTTGATTTCTGGTTCCTCTGCCTTTTCTAAAGCCATCTTGAACATCTGGAAGTTCACGGTTCACATACTGCTGAAGACTGACTTGGAGAATTTTGCACATTACTAGAATTGGGTAAGCTTAATTCAATATACTCATTCAATAACTTGGTATTTTTAATGTATCTAGCAATGGTGCTATACATATCAAACTTTGTAATAAATGTTCTTAGGTAAAGTGGAGGAAGAAAGTAGTAAACAAATTCTTATCTGTGTTCCTTGCACTTTCATGGTGAGGATTGGGAAGTTAAATGCTTATTCTTGACAAACATTAGCTGAAGGGAAATTTATTCCTTTGAATTTAATCATGTCATGTTCATCAAATGTCTGCTATTAAGTGATGAAGGCCTTCCTGTGATAAAAATTATAACATTGCTTTGGATTTATCATACTCCTCATTCTCATTGAATTTTATATCAAAGATATGTGATTTTTCCCATTTTTCTACTTGATTTATAACTTATGACTGGTGGTCTTTTTAAAAAGGTTGGATCTATGAAGTTTGCCCTCAGAAATATGAAGACAACTTTGTCCTTAACTAATTTGAGGCAGAGAAGATGAATGAAATAAATACAACAACCCTCCCCCCCAAAATAAGAAGCTTAGAAATGGCCCTACTCTACTGTGATTGCATGCCCAGCCAAAGGCAGCTAGGACTGGCATCCAACTAGTCCATGGAAAGGAAATCTTTAGAAATCAGGTACAAATTTAAGCATCTGATGATCTCTGAAATTATGGCAAATGGTTAAATACAATCTGAATGTTGTTGAATTGTTTGATTCAGTAACCTGCTTACCCTGCAGGGCTGAGAAAGGCACTATCCCTACCTTAAAGGCACAGTGTGTAGCTCATTGCAAGACAAATATACAATGCACTTGATCTGAAAAACAGCCAGGTCTGCGAGTAATCTTAGATATATCTTCACAGGTATTTATCTCATTCTGCAGCCGTTAAAAAAGAGATGAGGATATTAATGCATTTTCTCATCCCTTCTTACTCAAAATATATATATATACACACACATATATGTATGTATGTATGTATATATATATATAATCCATTGTATGTTCATAGCTAAAAGACAGCTTAGAAACAGAAAAATTAAGAGTTCTTTTCTTAAATTTTGAGTGTTTATCACAATGTATCACTTGTAGTAGTGTCTCCTAATATGAGAATTTCCTTGTTTTTGAACCCTGGCTCAGTTTATTGCTAAAAAGCAGGAAATTAATTGCCTTGTGTATCAAGGGAACTTTCCCTGGTAGTTTTAGTTTTTTAAATACCAGATTTCTGTAAAACTAAGATAAACATTTTTGTTGCAATGTCTGTTCTAGTATTTTAGACTATCTACTCTATGACAATTTAAAAAATTAATATCTAACATTTACAGAAGTACTAATGGGAAATATTTGGTAGTGGGCTGAAGGTTTTTCCCTAAGTCCATCAGCATGAAAAGTAGGCAAACATCTACCTTGTCTATGCTTAAAGCCAAACTATGTTACTTTCACCAATTATCTGCCTTCCCAGGGTTCCTATGTTAATATTACTAGACAAAAAAAAAACAAAAAACTGCTTCTGCATGAAATAAATGTTTCTAGAGTTAGGAGACCCTGATCAATACTTCTAAGGGACAAAAGGGCAGGTCTTAATACCCAAAGCCATATACAAAAGAAGCACTACTGAAAACAACAAGGATCTGAGTACCCAAATCCATCATGTTTTAATTACTGGGGAAGAAAGAACATGAAGGAAAGGCAAAGTCAATGGATTTGTCTATTGACAAATGAATGCCAGCCTTTAATAAACTAGGTTCACAGAACCATGATGTGCACCTTGGCTAAAACTCACTCTGGTCACTGCTCCATTAGGGGACTGACTAAATCATCTCAGTGAGCGGTTTAGTCACTAAGCTGTGTTTGACTCTTAGTGACCCCATGGACTGTAGCCCGCCAGACCCCTCTGTCCATGGGAATTTCCAGGCAAGAATACTGGAGTGGATTGCCATTTCCTTCTCCATGGGATCTTCCCAACCCAGGAATTAAACCCAGGTCTCCTGCATTGCAGGCAGATTCTTTAGTGACTGAGCTATGAGGGAAGCCATTCAGTGAAGCCAGTTAAATAATTGCCACTTCTTAAGCTTTGGAATTTATACCTCCAGCTTAAAACTTGACTCACCTGACAGCACCAAAAAAAAAAAAAAAAAAGGTAGAAAGTTGTAAAACACATTTATTTTTGTGTTTTGTGATGGTGAATCTAGAGTCGTTTAAATCGTGTGTGTGTGCAGGTTTCTCATGGAAAGTGATTGTTGAACTTTTTCAAGGCAATGGCCAGTAACTCTTTGGAAAACAATTGGATTAGGAGGTTTAGTATGCTAGCATTTAATAAATAACAAAACATTTGGTATCACTTCACAACTGATTTCTGTCTTTTTTTTTAAGATAAATTTATTTATTTTATTTGGAGGCTAGTTACTTTGCAATTTTGTATTGGTTTTGCTACATCAACATGAATCTGCCACAGGTATACACGTGTTCCCCATCCTGAACCCCCCTCACTTCTCCCTCCCCGTACCATCCCTCTGGGTCATCTCAGTGCACCAGCCCCAAGCATCCAGTACAGGTTCAATGCACAACTGATTTCTATTCTCAGATTATGGTCCTGTTCTGATTTATTTTATTACAAGAAAATGACTTTTGAGAACTCTAGCTTAAACAGAAATGTAGTCATTACTTTCCATTCTGGCAAGCTTAAAACTACGGTCATTTTCACTGACACACACATACATCCTCTTCTATTTTCCCTTGTCTAAGGACTAGCTGCTGCTGCTGTTAAATCACTTCAGTCATGTCTGACTCTGTGCGACCCCATAGACGGCAGCCCACCAGGCTCCCCCATCCCTGGGATTTTCCAAGCAAGAACACTGGAGTGGGTTGCCATTTCCTTCTCCAATGCATGAAAGTGAAAAGTGAAAGTCAAGTCACTCAGTTGTGTCTGACCCTCAGCGACCCCATGGACTGCAGCCTTCCAGGCTCTTCCATCCATGGGATTTTCCAGGCAAGAGCACTGGAGTGGGTTGCCATTGCCTTCTCCAAGGACTAGCTAGAATGTCTCAATGTTTTAATAAGCTTTTATGGCTGGAAGAAATTTTTCACAAAAAGCATTTGTTTGTATGTATGTGTTTGTTTATTTGAATTTTCAAGTAAGAATGCTTAAGGACACATCTAGAGAGTAGTATGAAGTATTTTCCTCATGATTGATTTCTTAAAAAATAAAAGCAAATAGATGTTCCACCCTCCATTCCTCATAATTTTATTTTGCCATTGAAAAAATTTAAAAGTCAGTTTTGAAGGTTCTTTTTTGGTGACAATGATTTTAAACATGGATTCACTGTTTATTTTTCCTCTAGATGATGTCTTGATAAACTGGAGCCACCACAGAATGTTTGAGCTCCCCAAGGCACCAGAGATGGCTCGAGTTGAGGATCTTGGTTTGAAAGAGATCTCAGTGCATTTTATCAAGTTTTCTTGAAACAATAAGCCAGACTGTCAAGCTGTCATGGAGGCATCTGATAGGAGACTCAGTGGTTCTCTACTTCTGCCACCCTCCCAGTTTCCGTGTGTATCTTTATGTCTCTCTCTGTGTCTCTTTGTTGTACCAGTTGGATTTTTCTCCCTGTGTGTTTCTGTCTCTCTAAGTCTCTGTGAATTAATTTGTGCCTTTATTGCTCCTTTTCTCTTCCTCCTTTTCTCTCTCCTTCTTCTGTTTAGCCCTCTTTTTCTCTCTCCCTGTCTTTCTCTGTCCCTTATATTCTCCTCCTATCAATAACCCAAGAAGGCCTGTATTACTAGGAGAGTACTGTACAGAAGCAACTGTACCACCTTACAGCAACCTCTTGACATCTTTTTTACTCAGATGCCTTCTGTAGTCACATGTTTTTAGCTTGAAGGCAGGTATGTGGCATCTGTTTATGTGTGTAGTTTCACAACACAGTGTCTTAACTAAAGCTCTGATGAGAAAAAACAGGAATGAGTAAAAAAAAAAAAAAAGTATCTTTTGGCACACCCTCCCTCTCCTTCCCTCCTCTAAGGATGGTCAGTGCCAAACATTTTGAGGTGTCAGGCCTCCTCCATAGTGTTATGGACTGATGTCAAGATGAACTCAGAAAAATTCTCCTGGCTTAATGATTTGGAGCTCCTAGGAGAAGGGCCTGGGGAGAAAATATCACAGCTCAGAGCCCTCTTGCCACTTGCTAGACATTTACCACTCAACTCAGTATGCTTCTCTCAGATCTTACCTCTACAAAGGTCAGTCCTTGTCTTCCAGCAAGACATGCAAGCCTCTTTCTTTTGCTCTTTAAATCTGCCCTACATGAAATTTTGTGGATCCCCAGGAGCCTCACCACAGCAACCTTGGCCAGGACTATTATTGCATCATTTTTCTGTCAGTGCATATCTTCAAATGACAAGACAAGTCTGATTTTTATTCATTTTAAAAGATTAACATTCCACTTTATGTCTCCTGAGAAGTAGAGGTTTCAGAATTCCTGGTACATAGCCCCCAGTTGAAGAAGATGAAACCAACAATTATGACTTCAGCTGGACTTCCTTAACTTTATTGATTTGCCAAGTAATAGTCAACAGGAAAGGAAGATACTGAGATGAATCCTTTCATATAAGGTCCCCAAAGAAAACCCATAGCATAAGCAGTTCAGTTCAGATCAGTCCAGATGCTCAGACGTGTCTGAATCTTTGCGACCCCATGAAGCCCAGTATGCCAGGCCTCCCTGTTCATCACCATCTCCAGGAGTTCACTCAGACTCACGTCCATCGAGTCCATGATGCCATCCAGCCATCTCATCCTCAGTTGTCCCCTTCGCCCTCTGCCCCCATTCCCTCCCAGCATCAGTCTTTTCCAATGAGTCAACTCTTCCCATGAGGTGGCCAAAGTACTGGAGTATCAGCTTTAGCATCATTCCTTCCAAAGAAATCCCAGGGTTGATCTCCTTCAGAATGGACTGGTTGGATCTCCTTGCAGTCCAAGGGACTCTCAAGACACTTCTCCAACACCACAGTTCAAAAGCATCAATTCTATGGTGCTCAGCCTTCTTCACAGTCCAACTCTCACATCCATACATGACCACAGGAAAAACCATAGCCTTGACTAGATGGACTTTTGTTGGCAAAGTAATTTCTCTGCTTTTGAATATGCTATNGGTGCTCAGCCTTCTTCACAGTCCAACTCTCACATCCATACATGACCACAGGAAAAACCATAGCCTTGACTAGATGGACTTTTGTTGGCAAAGTAATTTCTCTGCTTTTGAATATGCTATCTAGTTTGCTCATAACTTTTCTTCAAAGGAGTAAGTGTCTTTTAATTTCATGGCTGCAGTCACCATCTGCAGTGATTTTGGAGCCCAAAGGAATAAAGTCTGACACTGTTTCTACTGTTTCCCCATCTATTTCCCGTGAAGTGACGGGACCGGATGCCATGATCTTCGTTTTCTGAATGTTGAGATTTAAGCCAACTTTTTCGCTTTCCTCTTTCACTTTCATCTAGAGGCTTTTTTAGCTCCTCTTCAGTTTCTGCCATAAGGGGGTGTCATCTGCATATCTGAGGCTATTGAATTTCGCCCAGCAATTTCGATTCCACCTTGTGTTTCTTCCGGTCCAGCATTTCTCATGATGTACTCTGCATATAAGTTAAATAAGCAGGGTGACAATATACAGCCNGTCCGGTATCCAGGTTCACACTCAGGGTGTGAACTTGCAGGGTCCAAGAATTTTCCAGACATGCCTAGGATCCCTGAATTTCTCCTACAGAAAAAAGTGATGGAATAGATGTTTGGAGGCTGGCTTACCTTTGCTTGTAAGTGTGGGGACCTTCCCTATGGTCTCATCCTCAGAGGAAATTTTGAATAATAAATGACCTCCAAGGGGGAAAAAAAAGAAAGAAAGAAAATCCTACAAACATACTATTTTCTTACTATACTTTGACATTAGACTGAAGTTTGGGCTCTGCTAGATTTGTATTCTCTTCGCACAGTTTCTATATTACATAATATGGAATATTTTGTTTTGTTTTGTTTTTCATCTATGTGAATGGCTATTTTGTGGCTGGATTGGCAATAACTATTTACTTTACTCTCTAAATTTTATACACCAAATCTTCATGTAACCAGGTCATCAAAGCACTATGATTATGGGCCATTTGCTGGGGGTTAGAAATACTTTTAGCAGTGGAATTTAAATTGTGAAAGTCGCTCAGTCGTGTACAACTCTTTGCGACCTCATGGACTAAACAGTCAATGAAATTCTCCAGGTCAGAATACTGGTGAGGGATCTCTCCCAAGGAATCTTCCCAACCCAGGGATCGAACCCAGGTTTCCTGAATTGCGGGTGGATTTTTTACCGTCTGAGCCACCAGGGAATACTGGAGTGGGTAGCCTATCCCTTCTCCAGTGGATCTTCCCGACCCAGGAATCGAACAGGGATCTCCCACAATGCAGGCGGATTCTTTACCAACTGAGCCATGAGGGACACCCTTAAGACAGCATTATTATAATACAGTTTTAAAAAGTCATCATAGTTGATTTAATTTCTGAAATGTGTAGATAAATGAATTTTCTGAAGCTTCACTGCTGGAATGTTTTTCACTTATCATCATAAGCACTGAGGTCCTGCATTTTGTCAGAATAATATAAGCACACAGCAACTAGTCATATTTCAATGGTCAAAGTTCCCTGTCACAATAATATAGTTTGTTGTGTTCCAACTGCCTACTTGGATACCTGATTCCATTTTTAGAAAGTTGCTTTTGTTTGGTACAATGCATATCTAGTACTATCTGCATAAAAGTATTGTTCATAAAAAGACAGTTGTCATTAGAAAATAAAACAAGTTTAGAATTCAACAAAACATTACTGTTATAAGTAGAGCTTACAGAGTTTATTTCAGAATATGACAGTTTGAAAAATATATTCAAAATATTTAATAAATATATTTTATGTAGAATTTATTTGGAAATTTACAGAAATAACCAATTATTAGGATATTTTGAATTTATATTGGTGAAAATTTATGGGATGAATACAAGGTTGAAATTAACAAATCTTGAAAGTATAAAGTGATAAAAATAAATTTTTACTATGATATTATATATATTATTTGAAACAAAATCTATTTCAACAAATATCCTTGTGTTAGTTAAAATTTTAAGTATATTTTTAACATTTAACATCAATGAAGAAGGGGATAAAATTTAGGGTAGTGAACTTATGATATTAAACATAGTAGAAATAGTCTAATGCAACATAAGAGTGTTTACTTGTATTTGACAAACATATAAAATAATATAATTTTTATACTGAAAATTTTGTATTCATTAAAATTTAGTGTATTAATAAACATGTTTACAAGGCCCTGTAATTTTTTAAATAAAATTTTAAAATTAGTTTATTTATTTTTGGGTGAGTCTTTATTCCTGCATGAGGGCTTTCTCTAGTTGTGCTGTATGGGCTTCTCATTGTGGTGGGTTCTCTTGTTGTGGCACATGGGCTTAGATGCCTCAAGGCATGTGGAATCTTTCCAAACCAGGGATTGCACCTGTGTCTTCTGCTTTGGCATGTAGATTCCTAACCACTGGACCACAAGGGAAGTCCAAGGCTCTGTCTTTCATAAACACATGTTTAAGATGCTTCACCAAAGATATTTTGACTATTTAAATTAAATTATTGCCCATTATCAAGTTAAATCCCAAATCTTTCATTTCAAAATGTCTCAAAGACTAAGTAAACATTGGCATAAATACATAGTATTTTATTCTGATCTGTGTGAGATAATTTTCTTCTCTATTCTCAAATGTTGCATCCTAAGCACAGTTTTAATTTTATCTTCCAGTTTACTTTCCCCTAATGAAGTTTTATGATCATTTTATTTATATATAATGCATGCTTAAGAGGGAGACTATGGTTCTTAAAAAACAAGATTAATTCTGAGGTGAACTCTACTCAGGAAAGCTCAGGAGAGCCATGTGCTAATGTCCCTAAAATGGAAACAGAATTCTAAACATTACTATTTTTTTTCCCTTTATGTTTCATAGTCTTCTCACTTTACAATATTATGGGAGATATTCTTTCAGTAAATACTCATTTTTTGCACATTTCCATCCTACTCCACAAGTATCAACTGACAAGCTTGCTTTCTATCTCTGCTATTATTTACATGTAGTGGTTTGTATTTGGATTCAGTTGAGTTCAGTTCAGTTCAGTCGCTTATTCGTGTCCAACTCTTTGCGACCCCATGAATCGCACCATGCCAGGCCTACCTGTCCATCACCAACTCCCGGCTGCTGCTGCTGCTGCTGCTAAGTCGCTTCAGTCGTGTCTGACTCTGTGGGGCCCCATAGATGGCAGCCCACCAGGCTCCCCCGTTCCTGGGATTCTCCAGGCTAGAACACTGGAGTGGTGCCATTTCCTTCTCCAAAGCATAAAAGTCAAAAGTGAAAATGAAGTCGCTCAGTCATGTTCAACTCTTCGAGACCCCATGGGCTGCAGCCCACCAGGCTTCTGCATCCATGGGATTTTCCAGGCAAGAGTACTGGAGTGGAGTGCCACTCAAACTCACGTCCATCGTCCATCAGATGCTATCCAGCCATCTCATCTTCTGTCGTCCTCTTTTCCTCATGCCCCTAATCCCTCCCAGCATCAGAGTCTTTTCCAATGAGTCAACACTTTGCATGAGGTGGCCAAAGTGCTGGAGTTTCAGCTTTAGCATCATTCCTTCCAAAGAAATCCCAGGGCTGATCTCCTTCAGAATGGACTGGTTGGATCTCCTTGCAGTCCAAGGGATTCTCAGGAGTCTTCTCCAACACCACAGTTCAAAAGCATCAGTTCTTTGGTGCTCAGCTTTCTTCACAGCCACAGATTAGTAAGTGATAATTCTTTGAGCAGGAACTCTTTCTTTTCTTTGCTTTGCTTATTTGATGCAGTTTGCAATTTAGAATCAATATGTAGTTAGTGGTTAATTATTATAAGAGATTGGCCTCTCAGTTTGGTCATTTTATGTAACTGAATCATGTATCAAGCTTTGAAATAGTAAATGGTCTGGCACATACCCCTACTAACCAAATTTATTCACAATGTAAGATGTAAACAGAGAGGAACTATATCTCTGTTCTTAGCAGCAAAAATCAAGCAAAACTAAAACAAAAATATTTTCTAACCTTGTAATCTGAGAGTAGAATATTCAAAATATGTAGAGGATAACTCTTAGAAGTTAATGTTAGAAATTGTGGAGCTTTCTGTATGTATTCCTTATTCTTATGGATCATTGGTCATGTGAAGTGGACTTATGTATTCCTGAACCTGTGTCAATCATTTTAGTGATGGAGATCAACCCTGGCATTTCTTTGGAAGGAATGATGCTAAAGCTGAAGCTCCAGTACTTTGGCCACCTCATGCGAAGAGTTGACTCATGGGAAAAGACTTTGATGCTGGGAGGGATTGGGAGCAGGAGAAGAAGAGGACAACAGAGGATGAGATGGCTGGATGGCATCACTGGCTCGATGAAAGCGAGTCTGAGTGAACTCTGGGAGTTGGTGATGGACAGAGAGGCTTGGCGTGCTGGAATTCATGGGGTCACAAAGAGTCAGACATGACTGAGTGACTGAACTGAACTGAATTGAACATAATGGATATTTAATTAAAGTGTCTAGTTTAACTACAGTGAAAAGCTTAAAGATTTTTCTTTAGTTTTCAAGCATCAGATGAACTGTTGAATTTGCAGGTGAAGCTTAATTTATTGAAAACAAATATAATATCTCTGTGCAAGTATAGCCTGAAAGACCTGTCTGAACAGTAGTTGTGCAAGTATAGCCTGAAAGACCTGTCTGAACAGTAGTTATTTTCATGCTTTCAAAAAGTCCATATGTTTGTATATGAATCGCAAGCTGGAGTCAAGACTACTGGAAGAAATATAAATGACCTCAGATATGCAGATGACACCACACTTATGGCAGAAAGTGAAGAGGAACTGAAAAGCCTCTTGATGAAAGTGAAAGAGGAGAGTGAAAAAGTTGGCTTAAGGTTCAACATTCAGAAAATTAAGATCATGGCATCTGGTCGCATCACTTCATGGGAAATAGATGGGGAAACAGTAGAAACAGTGTCAGACTTTATGTTGTTTTGTCTCCAAAATCACTGCAGATGGTGCTTGCAGCCATGAAGTTAAAAGACGCTTACTCCTTGGAAGAAAAGTTATAACCAACCTAGATAGTATATTCAAAAGTAGAGACATTACTTTGCCAAAAAGGTCCATCTGGTCAAGGCTATTGTTTTTCCAGTGGTCATGTATGGATGTGAAATTTGTTTTGTGAAGAAAACTTAGTGCTGAAGAATTGATGCTTTTGAACTGTGGTGTTGGAGAAGACTTCTGAGAGTCCCTTGGACTGCAAGGAGATCCAACCAGTCCATTCTGAAGGAGATCAACCTTGAGTGTTCTTTGGAAGGATTGATGTTAAAGCTGAAACTCCAGTACTTTGGCCACCTGATGTGAAGAGTTGACTCATTGGAAAAGACTCTGATGCTGGGAGGGATTGGGGGCAGGAGGAGAAGGGGAAGACAGAGGATGTGATGGCTGGATGGCATCACTGACTCGATGGATGTGAGTCTGAGTGAACTCCAGGAGTTGGTGATGGACAGAAAGGCCTGACGTGCTGCGATTCATGGGGTCGCAAAGAGTCAGACACGACTGAGTGACTGAACTGTACTAATTCACATACATATGTAGAGGACTGTGTGTTTGTGTGACTGTGTGTATAAGTAAGAAACATGTTGTTGTCATGTTTCCAATTTACGTGTGTATGTGATATCAATTGAGTAAAGCCTTAATATTTTTCTGTTTTTTTATAAGAGCATGGGTACAATTTTTACACTTTATAATTTCCAGAAACAATGTTTTCTGGGAGATATATTAGACCCAGAGATAATCTTAAGATATATAAATATATTTTTTTTATTTTTTAAGTTTAGGAGAATAAAACTTTTTG
>SJYW01029477.1:844693-863152 GCA_006410735.1 Raphicerus campestris
CACCAACATTTGAATTATAGGAGTCCCAGAAGAAGAAGAGAAAGAGAAAGGAACCAAGAAAATATGTGAAGAGCTCCACAGCTCCAGATGTGCAAGCATCAACATTTAAAAATAACTAGTCTATATGATGATCTTTTAACTTTATCTAGTCTATTCCACTTTATCCATTTCATATTTAGTGCTCTTATTTCATTTAGTTTAAGTTTTACAATTTCTCTGGCACTTTTGTTATTGTTATTCCTCAAGCCTTTATCATGCATAGTAGAAAAGTTTTTATACACACATAATATATAATATAGTGTGTATAATATATATATTTTAGAAAATTATGAATTTTTGCCTAGCTATAAAATTTATGACATTTTGAGCCCACTTGTTTGACTTAGTATGAACAGAACACTAGATTTCTAATTTCAGTTTAGTCGCTCAGTCATGTCCTACTCTTTGCGATCCAATGAATTGCAGCACGCCAGGCCTCCCTGTCCATCGACAACTCCCAGAGTTCACTCAAACTCATGTCCATCGAGTCGGTGATGCCATCCAGCCATCTCATCCTCGGTCATCCCCTTCTCCTCCTGCTCCCAATCCCTCCCAGCATCAGAATCTTTTCCAGTGAGTCAACTCTTCACATGAGGTGGCCAAAGTACTGGAGTATCAGCTTTAGCATCATTCCTTCCAAAGAAATCCCAGGACTGATCTCCTTTAGAATGGACTGGTTGGATCTTGCAGTCCAAGAGACTCTCAAGAGTCTTCTCCAAGATTACAGACATATTCACTCAAAACTTTGAAATATTTCCATATATTTTGGCATCTAATATTACTGCTAAAAGTCTAGAAAGTTTATTATCTTAGTGATTTAAAAAAACTTTTGTGAAGAAGACTTGAAACTTCTAATCCAGTTCTTAGAATATAAAGAAATACTATGGTTTAAAACAAACAAATGAGCAAAACAAACAAACAAACAAAACCAGGAAATTAATGTGTGATACAGTATTACTAAGAAAATATTTAGATATTAAGTGAAAGTTGCAGCATTATTCCAGTGATTTATTTTTCAACAAATCAATTTTTTGTATTACCTATTGCTATTTGCTACTACTGACCACCCAAACTCCAACGTTCCTTATTTTCATGTTTTATGATTTATGTTCTTAGTAGATAATCATTTCAAAAGTTCTCAACCAATACCTTCCATATGTCAGATTTGATAATAAGGAGCGTGATGATAAAGAGTCAGATCACCTCGTGTTTAAATTCTGACTACCAATGTCAAGGAGTGTCTTCAGGGAAATTCCTGATTGACTTTACATTTCAATTTTATCATCTGTATAAAAGGACAAAAAAGATATAATACTGAACGATGAGCCCCCCAGGTCAGAAGATGTGCAATATGCTACTAGGGAAGAAGAGTGGAGGACAACTACAAATAGTTTCAGAAATAATTAAATGGCTGGACCTAAATGGAAGTGCTGCACTCAATATGCCAGCAAATTTGGAAAACAGCAGTGGCCACAGGGCTGGAAAAGGTCAGTTTTCATTCCAATCCCAAAGAAAGGCAATGACAAAGAATGCTGAAACTATAACACAATTGCACTCATCTCACAAGCTAGTAAAACAATGCTCAACATTCTCTAAGCCAGGCTTCAGCAATACATGAACTGTGAAATTCTAGATGTTCAAACTAGTTTTAGAAAAGGCAGAGAAACTGCCAACATCCGCTGGATCATGGAAAAAGCAAGAGAGTTCCAGAAAAACATCTATTTCTGCTTTATTGACTGTGCCAAAAGCCTTTGACTGTGTGAATCACAATAAACTGTGGACAATTCTGAAAGAGATGGGAATACCAGAGCACCTGAGCTGCCGTTTGAGAAACCTGTATGCAGGTCAGGAAGCAACAGTTAGAACTGGACATAGAACAACATACTGGTTCCAAATAGGAGAAAGAGTATATCAAGGCTGTATATTGTCACCCTGCTTATTTAACTTATATGCAGAGTATATCATGAGAAACGCTGGACTGGAAGAAACACAAGCTAGAATCAACATTGCCGGGAGAAATATCAATAACCTCAGATATGCAGATGACACCACCCTTATGGCAGAAAGTGAAGAGGAGCTAAAAATCCTCTTGATGAAAGTGAAAGAGGAAAGCGAAAAAGTTGGCCTAAAGCTCAACATTCAGAAAATTTAGATCATGGTATCTGGTCACATCACTTCATGAGAAATAGATGAGGAAACAGTGTCAGGCTTTATTTATTTATCTATTTATTTGGCCTCCAAAATCACTGCAGATGGTGACTACAGCCATGAAATTAAAAGGCGCTTACTCCTTGGAAGGAAAGTTATGACCAACCTAGATACTATACTGAAAAGCAGAGACATTACTTTGTCAACAAAGGTCCGTCTGGTCAAGGCTATGGTTTTTCCAGTGGTCATATATGGATGTGAGTTTTGGACTGTGAAGAAAGCTGAGCACCGAAGAATCGATGCTTTTGAACTGTGATGCTGGAGAAGATTCCTGAGAATCCCTTGGACTGTAAGGAGATCCAACCAGCCTATTCTAAAGGAGATTAGTCCTGGGTGTTCATTGGAAGGAATGATGCTAAAGCTGAACCTCCAGTACTTTGGCCACCTCATGTGAAGAGTTGACTCTTTGGAAAAGACTCTGATGCTAGGAGGCATTGGGCCAGGAGGAGAAGAGGACGACAGAGGATGAGATGGCTGGATGGTATCTGATGGATGATGGACATGAGTTTGAGTGAACTCTAGGAGGAGTTGTACAGGATGGACAGGGGGGCCCGGCATGCTATGATTCATGGGGTCGCAACGAGTTGTACACAACTGAGTGACTGAACTGAAGTGAACTGAATTGGAAATGATACTCAGTTGTGAATATGTCTGGTAATGAAACTAAATTCCAATGCTGTAAATTGGAATAGTAGTAGTACTGCATAGGAACCTGGAATATTAGGCCCATGAATCAAGGTAAATTGGACGTGGTTAAGCAGGAAATGGGAAAAGTGAACATCGACATCTGAAGAATCAGGGAACTAAAATGGATGGTAATTTTTGAATTTACTTTAGATGACCATTATATATACTACTTTAGGAAAGAATCCCATGAAAGAAATGTAGTAGCCTTCATAATCAACAAGAGAGTCTGAAATGCAGTACTTGAGTGTAACCTCAAAAATGACAGAATGATCTCAGTTCATTTCCAAAGCAAACCATTCAATATCACAGTAATTCAATCCTATTTCCCAACCACTGATGTGAAATAAACTGAAGTTGATCAGTTGTGTGAAGACCTACAAGACCTAGAACTAATGCAAAAAAAAAAAAAATTCATCATAGGGGATTAGAATGCAAAAGTAGGAAGTCAAGAGATATGTGGAGTAACAGACAAGTTTTGCCTTGGAGTAAAAAAGGAGGCAGAGCAAAGGTGAACAAAATTATGCCAAGAGAATGCACTGGTTATAGCAAACACCCCTTTTCAACAACACAAGGGGTGACTTTACACATGGACATCACCAGATGGTCAATACCGAAATCAGATGGATTTTATTCCTTGTAGCTGGAGGTGGAGAACCTCTCTACAGTCAGGAAAAACAAGACCTGAAATTGAATGTGGCTCATATCATCAGCTCCTTGTAGCAAAATTCAAACTTAAACTAAAAAACTTGGGGAAAACAACTTAAATAAAATGCCCTATGAATATAGAGTGGAGATGATAAATAGATTCAAGGGATTATATCTAGTAAATAGAGTGCCTGAAGAACTATGGACAGAGGTTCATAATATTGTACAGGAGGCAGTAAACAAAACCATCTCAAAGAAAAGAAATGCAGGAAGACAAAGTGGTTGTCTGAGGAGTCTTTACAAATAGTTGAGAAAAGAAGAGAAGTGAAAAGCAAGGGAGAAAGGAAAACGTACATCCAACTAAATGCAAAGTTGCAGAGACTAGCAAGGAAAGACAAGGAGGCCTTCTTTAATTAACAATACAAATAAATAGAGGAAAACAACAGAAGGGGAAAGACTAGAGATCTCTTCAAGAAAATTGGAAATATCAAAGAAACATTTCACCCATACACGGGCACAATAAAATAGAGAAACATTCTAGACCTAATAGAAACAGAAGAGCTGGTAGGAATACACAGAACTGTACAAAAAGAGATCTTAGTGACTCAGATAACCACGATGATGTGATCACTCAACCAGAACCAGACATTCTGGAGTGTGAAGTCAAGTGGGCCTTAGGAAGCATGGCTGCCAATAAAGTTAGTGGAGGTGATAGATTCCCAATAGATCTATTTAAAATCCTAAAACATGATGCTATTAAAGTGGTTCACTCAATATGTCAGCAAATTTGGAAAACCCAGCAGTGGCTACAGGGCTGTAAAAGGTCAATCTTCATCCCAATTCCCAAGAAAGTGCAAGTGAAGTCACTCAGATGTGTCTGACTCTTTACGAACCCATGGACTGTAGCCCACCAGGCTCCTCAGTCCATGGGATTTTCCAGGCATGAATACTGAAGTGGGTTACCATATCCTTCTCCAAGGGATCTTTCTGACCCAGGGATCAAACTCAGGTCTCCCACATTGTAGGAAGATGCTTTACCATCCAAGCTACCAGGGAAGCCAAGAGCGGTAGTTATAAAGAATGTTCAAACTACTGGACAGTTGCACTCATTTCCTACACTAGTAAGATTATGCTCAAAATCCTTCAAGTGAGCCTTCAGCATTATATGAAACAAGAACTTCCAGATATACAAGCTGGGTTTAGAAAAGGCAGAGGAACCAGAGTTCAAATTGCCCAAATTCACTGGATCATAGAAAAAGCACATGAATTTCAGAAAAACATCTACCTCTGTTTCATTTACTACACTAAAGCCTTTGATGGTGCGGATCATAACAAACTGTGGAAAATTCTTAAAGAGATGGGAATACCAGACCATCTTACCTGTTTCCTGAGAAACCTGTATATGGGTCAAGAAGCAACAGTTATAACCTTATATAGAACAACCGACTGGCTCAAAAATGGAAAGGACTACAATAAAGCTGTTTACTGTCATCCTGTTTATTTAATTTATATGCAGAACACATCATGTAAAATGCCAGGCTGGATGAGTTACAAGCTTGAATTAAGATTTCTGGGAGAAATATCAACAACCTCAGAAATGCAGATGATACCATTTTAATGGAAGAAACTGAAGAGAAACTAAATAGCTTCTTGATGAGGATGAAAGAGGACAGTGTAAAAGCTGGATTAAAACTCAATATTATTGGAAAGAAAAAACACAAAAACAAAACAAAACAAAACAAACAAACAAACAAAAAAACACACGCTAAGATCATTGCATCCAGTCCCCTCACTCCCTGGCAAATAGAAAGGGAAAAGGTGGACAGATTTCTTCTTTGTTGGCTCTAAAATCACTGCGAAATGTGACTACAGCCATGAAATTAAATGACTGCTTCTTGGCAGGAAAGCTATGACAAACGTAGACAGTGTGTTAAAAAGCAAAGACAAAGATGGACACAACTTTTGCTAACAAAAGTCTATATAATTAAGGCTATGTTTTCTCCAATAGTCATGTATGGATGTGAGAGTCGGGCCATAAAGTATCAGCGCTCTGAAGAACTGATACTTTTGAAATGTGGTACTGGGGAAGACTCTTGACAGTCCATGGGACAGCAAGTAAATCAAACCAGTCAATCATAAAGGAAATCGATACTGAATATTCATTGAAAGGACTGATACTGAAGCTGAAGCTTCAATACTTTGGCCACCTGATGCAAGCAGCCTACTCATTGGAAAAGAATCTGATGCTGGAAAAGATTGGAGGCAGAAGGAGAAGGGGGTGACAGGGGATGAGATAATTGGGTGGTATCACTGATTTAATGGACATGAACTTGGGCAAACCTCAGGAGATGGTGAGGGACAGGAAAGCCTGGCATGTTACAGTCAATGGGGTTGCAAAAAGTTGGACACGACTAGGTGACTGAACAACTACCCTTCATGTTGTAAGGAACTTTTTAAAACATACCCTGCTTCTTCACATCTTTGCTGGAATACTGTTTAGAATGCCATCCTGAACTGGACAAATGTAGTTTAGTGCAAGATTTTGTATTTGAACTAAATCTTAGCTTTGACTACAGTTTAGCAATCTTATTTTACATACCTCATCTTCTCAATGATTTATGTTCCTCATGAGCATAGTATCTTTTCCCCCTTAAATTCCATTTCCTTACCCTATCCTTTAAGCTGATGACTTCAAGTTTTTCTTAAGTACATAGAAAACTTAATCTTATCTTCCCTATCTTATCTAAAAATGTTATTTATGTTTATAATTTTCACCCCTACCTTTTCACTCCTTTCTCTTTAATCTGTGTACATCATTTTTCTTGAGCCCCAACAACCTTCCTACATTTATTCCCTGATTCTTTATCCAGACCAATATTTTCTTTCCCCTTAGATCCTTCTTTATATTCTGCTTATGAAAACACATATTTTCCTATTTCAAATAATCTATGTTTGATTTTTGCCACTATTGTTAATTACTGCTCTATTTGTCATATTTTAACTGCCAAGCACCTTTGATTGAACTATTTGTACACAGCACCTTTCTTTCATTGCTATTGACTATTTCTAAATCTAGTTTTCTTTTCCTGTTTTTCAAGGAAGTGGCCTTCCCTCTAGCCAAAGCTAACGTTCAGGTGTTTCATGCTTTAATTTATTATTTTCTTCATATCTGAATAGATAATGGAGACATACATTCCAAAAAGCAAAACGTGAAAATAAATATGTAAAGAGTTCGGTTCCCCACCTCTATTCACATCCACTGTGTACTCACACACAAAATAGGACATTATTTTCTTCCAGCTTTTTTGAGGTATACTTAACAGTTAATACTGTATATATTTAAAGTTTATAAAATGTACACATTATGAACTATTAACCATAATCATTCTAATTAGCATACAATCAAATCACATGGTTATCTTTTGTGTGTACTTGTGTACCCAATAATAAAATTTAGAAACAACCCTCTTAGCAGGTTTCAAGTGTACAATATTAATTATTGTCACATTGTTGGACATTAGATATCTAGAATTTATTCATCTTACAGAACTGAAACTTTGTACAACATGAATGTTACCCCATTTCTTCCTCCTTTGGTGAGCATTATTCTACTCTCTGTTTCAGTGAATTAAACTAATTTAGATACCATATATAAGTGGAATCATGTTGCATTTGTATTTCTGTGTATGACTTGTTTCACTTAACATAATGTCCTCTAGATTTATCCATGTTTTCATAAATGGCAGAATTTACTTATTTTTAAGGCTGAATAATATTCCATTGTATATATTTATCCACTTACTGACATTTAGATTATTTCTCTAACTTGGCTATATTGAAAATGCTGAAATTTACATGGAAATGCAGGTGCAAGCATATATTCACGATTCTGATTTCATTTCCTCTGGTCTTATACATAGATGGCTGAATTATAAGGGATTTATATTTTTAATGTTTTAAGGAAATTTCCTTTTCATGTTTGGTTGTTCTGACTTTTAATATGCTTTCAAATTAGGATTTCTAGTATAACTTACCTGTGAAGTCATCTGTCCTAGGCTTTTCTTCATTGGGAATGTTTTGGTTGCTGTTTAAATCCTTATTGTTTATTGGTCTGTTCAGGATTTGTATTTATCCTTGACTCAATTATTGCAGGTTCTGTGTTTCTAGGAATTCATCAATTTATTTTCAGTTATCCAACATGTTGGTATACAGTTGTTCATGGTGGTCTGGAATGATCTTTCTTATTTCTGAGGTATTAAATATTATATCATTATATCATGATTCTATATTTTACCTTTACAAAAACAAAGTTTTGATACTTTTTAATTTTAAATCTTTATTTGATTTATCTTTGCTCTAATTTTTATTATTTCTTATTAATGCTAACTCTGCATTCAATTTATTATTTTTTAGGTTCTTCAGATGTACAATTACATTGTTGCAGTTCAGGTCAGTCGCTCAGTCATGTCAGACACTTTGCAACCCCATGAATCGCAGCACGCCAGGCCTCCCTGTCCATCAACAACTCCCAGAGTTCACTCAGACTCACATTCAATGAGTCCGGGATGCCATCCAGCCATCTCATCCTCAGTCGTCCCTTTCTCCTCCTGCCTAAAATCCCTACCAGCATCAGAGTCTTTTCCAATGAGTCAACTCTTCGCATGAGGTGGCCAAAGTACTGGAGTTTCAGCTTTAGCATCATTCTTTCCAAAGAAATCCCAGGGCTGATCTTCAGAATGGACTGGTTGGATCTCCTTACAGTTCAAGGGACTCTCAAGAGTCTTCTCCAACACCACAGTTCAAAAGCATCAATACTTTGGTGCTCAGCTTTCTTCACAGTCCAACTCTCACATCCATACATGACCACAGGAAAAACCATAGCCTTAACTAGATGGACCTTAGTCGTCAAAGTAATGGCTCTGCTTTTGAATATGCTATCTAGATTGGTCATAACTTTTCTTCCAAGGAGCAAGCAACTTCTAATTTTAGAGCTGCGGTCACCATCTGCAGTGATTTTGGAGCCCCCCAAAATAAAGTCTGATACTGTTTCCCCATCTATTTGCCATGAAGTGATGGGACCGGAGGCCATGACCTTCATTTTCTGAATGTTGAGCTTTAAGCCAAACTTTCTACTCTCCACTTTCACTTTCATCAACAGTTTTTCAGTTCTTCTTCACTTTCTGCCATAAAGGTGGTGTCATTTGCGTATCTGAGGTTATTGATATTTCTCCCGGCAATCTTGATTCCAGCTTGTGTTTCTTCCAGTCCAGCATTTCTCATGATGTACTCTGCATATAAGTTAAATAAACAGGGTGACACTATACAGCCTTGATGTACTCCTTTTCCTATTTGTAACCATTCTGATTGTTCCATGTCCAGTTNTACAAAGTCATTCAGGGTCAGCAGTCCTGACCCTTATTGAGACCAGGCTTTCTCTCTGCATACCTAGCTGTATACACAGATCTTAGGTGATTTACATCATCTTATGGCCAGAAGACCTATTAGCATTTTATGGCCCTTTTCTGATAAGGGTCCATCAACCAAAAAACTTATTTGCCCTAAAATGTTGCTCTTACTAAAGTCTGGTGCCATTCTCAGAAAGCACTAATTAAGGTTACAGTCTCACATAGTAAGGATACAACAATTTATAACAAAGAAAGAGGAGTACAGTGATTTATAATAAAGAGAAAATTCATTAACTCAAAAGTCTAGTATTGCTAACATCAAAACTACGATATTCTTTTTTCTACATTCCAATTACATTGACTAATATCCTCCAAGGTGCCTAAAAGATAAAGGATATGGAGGCCTGGTGGTAGTCATTAACTCAACAATGAAACCCTTCACTAATATAATTCTTAGCTCTTTAAAAAGGCTCTATATCTTTAAGATGTTTTAAGCTTCATGCCTCTTACAGTTGGGGGGCTGTAAACAATCATATGCATAGTTGTAAAAGTCCGGGTAAACCTGTTAGGCAAGTTAGAGAGCCATCAGAGGGGTTTGAGCTGAGACACTCCTTTTATATGCAGGAAACTGTTAACTGGAGCTCTAAGTTAACTTTTTCCAGAGAAAGGTGGTCAGGGATATCCCCCTGTTAGTGTCAGAGGAGTCGGTGAAAGTCACAAAATAATAAGACAGACAGATTCTAGTTTGAGGGTAGATGCTCGAGAAGTTCCAACGGGGCCCCACGAGGCCTGATCCCGTCTTTGCATGTCAGGCCCCTTCCTCATGACCTTTGCCACGGTCAGGATTCCCTGTGCTGGCTCCTGGTAGAGAACAGCCAAAGAGACACAACTGTAAAGAACAGAATTTTGGACAATGTGGAAGAAGGTGAGGGTGGGATGATTTGAGAGAATAGCTTTGAAAAATGCATATTACTATATGTAAAATAGATGACTAGTCCAAGTTCGATGTATGAAGCAGGGCACTCAAAACTCTTTCTCTGGGACAACACAGAGGGATCAGGAAGGGAGGGACATGGAAGGGGGATTCTGGGTGGAGGGACACATGTATATCCGTGGCTGATTCATGTCAATGTATAGCAAAAAATAAAATAAAATAAAATAAAATAATGCTGTATTTAACCTCCAATTAAAATAAGTAAATTAATTTTTTTAAAGAAGTATGGACCTGGCAAACTGTTCAAACTCTCAATATCGTAAATGAGGCTATAGTTCCCTGTATCCCATAGTTCACAACTCTTATGCAATCTTAGGAGAAATCTTGTCCAATGCAGAATGGTTACTGTCCTGGAAATTAAGGATGTATTCTTTTGCATACCACTGGCTGAGGAATTCCCAAACCCTTTTTGCCTTCAAATGGAAGGCTCTAGGAGAAAAACACCAACAAATGATCTGGACAGTTTTGCCTCAGGGATTTAGGAATAATGCCCACTTTTTTGGACAGTCCCTTATCCAGGATCTCCTAGATATGGACCTGAGACTTAATGGGAAAATATTTCAGTATTTAGATGACCTACTAATCTACTTCACAGATGAGGCAGCAGGTTACACTAAAACAAGCTTTAATCCAAGCACCTGGTTTGAGGTTGCCAAACTTAAATAAAGCATCCCATCCATGTGTCCATGAGAAGGAAGATATAACCTTGGGAATGTTAACTCAAATGTTGGGACTTGAACCCCAGCCAGTGGCTTACTCATCCAAGCAGCTAGACCCAGTGCCCCATGGTTGGCCTCCCTGCCTTCGAAACCTTGAAGCCATTACAATCCTGATAGAAGATGCCTTAAAAATCTCTCTTGGAAGCAAGTCAACTATTTTTACCAGCCACTAAGTGAAAATCTCCTGAATGGGAGAGGCCACTTATGGATGTCTGATCAAGGATCCTCAGATATCAAGTAGTGTTGATGGAAAATCTTGGATTGACTATATCTCCTTGGGAGGTTCTTAACCCAGCTACCCTCCTGCCTACCCCGATAGCTCTCTTCCCTTCCACTCTTATCTAGAAACTGTAAATCTTTGTATAAAGTCTCAATATTGATTTTCAGAGGATCCCCTGATCAATCCTGAGGAAATTTGGTACACTGACAGGAGCAGCTCTGTCTTAGATGGAAAAAGGAAAGCAGGATATTCAGTAGTCTTCAATTTTGAGACCATAGAGGCTAAACCTTTACCACCAGGAACTTCAGTCCAATTCAGTTCAGTTCAGTCATTCAGTCGTATCCAAATCTGCAACCCCCCAGACTTCAGCACACCAGGCTTCCCTGTCCGTTACCAACTCCAAAAGCTTGCTTAAACTCATGTCCATAGAGTCAGTGATGCCATCCAACCATCTCATCCTCTGACATCCCCTTCTCCTCCTGCCTTCAATCTTTCCCAGCATCAGGGTCTTTTCCAGTGAGTCAGTTTCTTCTCATCAGATGAGCAAAGTATTGGAGTTTCAGCTTCAGCATAAGTTTTTCCAATGAATATTCAGGGCCAATTTCCTTTAGGATTTACTGGTTTGATCTCTTTGCAGTCCAAGGGACTCTCAAGGGTCTTTTCCAACACCACAGTTCAAAATCATCAATACTTTGGTGCTCAGCTTTCTTTATAGTCCAACTCTCACATTCATACACGATCACTGGAAAAACCATATCTTTGACTAGACAGACCTTTGCCCAATTGGCTGAGCTCATATCTCTGACCCAAGTTTTAGAGCTGGGAAAAAGAAAAAGAGTGGCTATTTACACTGACTTCGAGTATGCTTTTTTGTTGATAAACACACACACTATTTGGAAAGAGAGGGTTCACCTGACTGCTTGAGGTTCCCCAGTCAAATATGGTGACTAAATCTTTAGGCTCCTGGAAGCAGTTCATCTGCCCACTGGAGTTTCAGTTTCCCATTGCAGGGGGCATCAAAAAGAAAGTACAGAGGTTGCATTTGGGAACCAGGCTGCCAATCAGGCAGCTATGAAAGCAGCATTACAAAACAGTGACCTAATAGGGGTTGCCACCCTAGTTCCACAAGTTACCTTGCCAGAAACTCTTTCATATATTGAAGACAAGACCCTTAAAGTGAAGAATGAGGGCTCTCAACACTTTCTTTTTGATGCCCCCTGCAATGGGAAACTGAAACTCCAGTGGGAAGATGAACTGCTTCCAGGAGCCTAAAGATTTAGTCATCATATTTGACTGGGGACCCTCAAGCAGTCAGGTGGACCCTCTCTTTCCAAATAGCAGTGTGTGTGTTTATCAACAGAAAAATATTGGGTAGTTCCAAAAGAAAGGATTCTTATTTTTGCCCAGGAACCTCCAACGGAAATTGGTCAGCTCCTTGCATGCCACCACTCATTTAGGGGAATAAGACCTCCAGAGATTACTCAAAAGATCCTACAGAGGAACAAGCTTCCTAATGAGCATAAGGCAAGTGGGATCCTTTTGGGAGCCATGTTAGGCATTACTGAAAAAAATGGATGCGTGGCCCCAACCCCCTCTCTTTGTCCCGCAGGCACAGACCCGGGATGAGGGAATTAGGCCTTGTGATTCTGACTTGCTTTTTTCTTCTCCTCAGCTGAGTTGACTGAAAAGAATATTAAAGTGCTTATTGTTCTTGAGAGGAGCATGAGAAGGCACAAAGTCTTCTGCAGCTGTGTTCAGAGAATAATTAATAAAGTTAATCATTGACATTTCTTCAAGGACTTTTACAAAAGAGTGTTCCAAGATGAGCACATAGGCTTCAGCTTAAGGCCATGGGAGGGATTGCTCTCTGAAGACTATTTGTGAGGAAAATGTTTATGACAAAGGAGTTTACTAAATTTAGGGCTAAGAAATAATTAAAATAGTTAGAAGTTAAAGATTTAAGGAATGTTGTAGCGTTAGCATATTTTACTATAGCTTATAGAGGTTAGGAATTTTAGAGATACTAATATCTAGAAGCCTTTTTAAGAGACAGTGAGCTCAGGATGTTAGAAGCAAACAGGATTTAGAAAGATAAGAAATAAACTGAGGAATATACCATGAGTTACAATGTAATCACAAGTTAATTATAAGACACATAAGAGGAAATAGATAATAGATGGTAAAGCTGAGTCCAAGAGAATCACTGAAGCAGGAACTCTGATTGAAGGGCAACAATGATTTATGGAGATAATAAATCTAGGTGAGGGAGAACTGAAAATGTCAAACTTCTGACCTAATGCTTTTGTGAAAGTATAATAGAAAACTTGACATAAATGTGCAGTCCAAGAAAATTGAGAAGCTGCTTCGTTACTCTCCATAACCGTCCCTCCCTTCAGGTTGAATCCCTGGTTGCTGGAGCTAGACTCTAGCAGGCTCCTCCTGTTCTACTTGCTAATTAAACAATCCCAAAGGAGCTCAAAAACCCCAGCTGGCCCAGCCCATCCAGAAGCGAGGGACTTACCAAGGGGAAGACTGGCAGATAGACTTTATCCAGATGCTTCTCAAGGATATAAGGATATTAGTCATGACAGATACCTTCACTGATTGGGTTGAAGTCATTCCCACCTGGACAGAAAAGGCTGAGAAGGTAGTGAGAAAGTTATTCCATGAAATTATTCCAAGATTTGACCTGCCTGGGTCACTACAAAGTGACAATGGAATATCATTTACTTCTAGTGTCACCCAAGGGGTTACTAAAGCATTGGGTGTTACCTATTACTTCCATTGGGCTTGATGACCTCTGTCTTCAGGAACAGTAGAAAGAGTCAATCAATTCTTAAAATCATCAATAAGAAAAGATAATCTAGGAGCCTTCCCCCAGATGGAAGGAGGCTTTACCAATAGCCCTCCTCTGCACTCACACTGCTCCAAAAGAACAGGTTGATTTTAGCCCTTATGAGATGTTATATGGGGACCTTTTGTTTATGTCAATGACCTCTTTCTAGACCCAAAGACTCAAACCCTTTGATCTTACACTGTGGCCACTGGGCAGTTCCAAGAAGAAATGCACTTGTGTGGTGTCAACCCAGAAGCAAAGGATTCTGAGGGACTGCCACTATGGGCTCCAGGAACTCAAATCCTAACTAAGGTTTGGAAAGATGGGTCACCAAAGGCCATATGGAAAGGCCTCTATCCCTTAATACTTCCCTCCCAGACAGACATCAATGTACCAGGTCATGACTCCTGGATTCATTAATCTTGAGTCCAGTGATAGAAGAAAACTGGGGAAGACACCCAGTACACTTTCAAGCCTCTGAGAGACCACCAGTATCTATTTAGGACTACAGGTGTCATTCTGATGAACATTCAAAAAGTTAAACTGCTGGGGATAAGCTTTCTTGGAATGGTTCTTGCATTCAATATCAGCTACATTGTTGTCCCTCTTGGTTTGCATTAGTCAGGGAGATCCTCTTTATGTATATTATCAGTTCTCATAAGACCATACTCAGGACATCACAATGTGGTTCCTGTAGCTCCTGTGCCTCACTAGTTTGAGTTACTCATATACACCTTTTAAGTCCAGCTATCACATATATCACAGACACATGCAATAAGACTAGTTGCTGACTATGACTGACTTATATTAATAGATCAGGGCTGATCACCAAAAACTTCTTCAAAGCTAATTAAATCCCAGACAAGTTTACCACAGTAGCATTCTGGTTTCTGTCAATCAATGATACACTCCTATGGTAGTTCTGGCCTATAATTCTGTTCTCTCCCTCTTTTCTCAGCTCACTCTTTTGGTTTATTTCTTCTCAGGACAACAAGATATAGGCTCAAGTTCTGATACAATATTGATACCAACCCCTGACCACTCTGATGACTTCTTCATACAGCTCCCTCTTAGATAGACATCAGCAGCACTTACCAATCCCCCTTGTTGACAGCTAGCAAGTGATGGACACCCAAGGCTCCTTGTCATCTCAACTCAGCAGGAAATAGCCAGATCGAAGGTCACCCATTTCCCTAATGAATTTGGGTCCATTCACTTGAGGAGGGAATGTTAGGTTAGGAAGTTAGGCATGAGCAATGAGAGGTGGCCTGGATGAAAAGGATACAAGCTGACCTCTAAACTCCATTCCAGACACATCAAGGAGAGCTCAAAGATATGCTACAGAATAACCACAGAGACATTTCAATTCCTGCATATGTGCCCTAGGCACACAGTCAATACAAAGTAACTGCAGGGCTTTCTCCAAGTAACTTTAGGCAGTTTGGAGATGCATTTCATTTCAGTTCAGTCACTCAGTCGGGTTTGACTCTTTGCAATCCCATGGATTGCAGCACACAAGGCCTCCCTGTCCATCATCAACTCCCAGACTTTACTCAAACTCATGTCCATTGAGTCTGTGATGGCATTCAACCATCTCATCCTCTGTCATTCCCTTCTCCTAGGAAGGGCTAATGGATATTTTACATCTAATTTTAGCAGACTAAATTACAGAAACACATAAACATCACAGCTTGCTGTTATATACTCACAAATATCAATTGGCCTTGAGCATATTCCTATTTGCATTCCTTTACATTGATTGGTTATAGGTACAAGCCCTACTTTCCTCATGTCATAATCAAAAGGAGGTGGATGGAAGTATAAAAGGGGGAAGCCAAGAAGGGTCAAAAATAAAGATAAGGAGGACTTCTTTATGGTTAGATTTCTCCCATGTCTTGGGAGTTTCTGTCTAGTAAAAGATCTGTCTGCTTGAGCTGAACTGAGTAGTAAGTTATCTCTTATTCTACACCCTTTAGTCCATTGCTCCAAATTTTTATGAGACAGGAACCTAGGAAGAGAAACAAACCAAACAGGGAGGGAACACAGCCCCACATATCAACAGAAAATTGGAATAAATATTTAATGCGCATGGTACCACTCATCAGAGCAAGATCCAGATTCCTCCATAGCCAGTCCTTCCCATTAGGAAGCTTCCACAAGCCTCTTATCCTTATACATCAGAAGGCAGACAGATTGAAAACCACAATTACAGAAAACTAACCAAATTGATCACTGGGATCACAGGCTTGTCTAAATATATGAAACTATGAACTATGCCATGTAGGGCCATCCAAGAGGAACAGGTCAAGGTGAAGAGTCTGACAAAATGTGCACCACTGTAGAAGGGAATGAGAAAACACTTCAGTATTCTTGGCTTGAGAACCCCATGACAGTATGAAAAGACAAAGCTATATAACAGTGAAAGATGAAAACCCCAGGCCGGTAGGTGCCAAATATGCTACTGGAGAAGAGTAGAGAAATAGCTCCAGAAAGAATGAAGAGACAGAGACAAAGCAAAGACAATGTCCAGTTGTGAATATGACTAGTCACGAAGTAAAGTTTGATATCGTAAAGAACAATATTGCATAGGAACCTGGAATATTGCATAGGAACCTGGTCCAAGAATCAGGGTAAATTGGAAGTGGTCTAACATGTGATAGCAAGAGTGAACATTGACATTTTAGGAATCAGTGGACTAAAATGGACTGGGATAGGCGAATTTAATTCAGATGACCATTATATCTACTACTTAGAAGCATCTACCCTTAGAAGAAATGGAGTAGCTCTTATAGTCAACAAAAGAGTCTGAAATGCAGTACTTGGGTGCAACCTCAAAAATGACAGAATGATTTCTGTTCGTTTCCAAGACAAACAATTCAATATCACAGTAATCCAAGTCTATGCCTCAACCAGTAATGCTGAAGAAGCTGCAGTTGAACGATTCTATGAAGATTTATAGGACCTTCTAGAACTAACACACACACACACACAAAAGAGCTTTTGATTATAGGGGATTAGAATGCAAAAGTAGGAAGTCAAGAAATATCTAGATTAACTGGCAAATTTGGCCTTGGAATACAAAATGAAGCAGGACAAAGGTTAATAGAGTATTCCCAAGAGAATGCACTGGTCATAGCAAACACCTCCTTTTAACAACCCAAGAGACAACACTACAAATGGACATCACTAGATGATCCACACCAAAATCAGATTATATTCTTTGCTGCTAAAGAAGGAGAAGCTTTATACAGTCAGCAAAAACAAGACTGGGAGCTGACTGTGGCTCAGTTCATGAACTCCTTCTTGAAAAATTTAGACTTAAATTGAAGAAAGTATGGAAAACCACTAGACCATTCAGATATTACCTAAATCGGATCCCTTACAATTATACGGTGGAGGTAACAAAGAAATTCTAGGGTTTTATGATAGAGTGCCTGAAGAACTATGGAAGGAGGTTGATAACACTGTACAAGAGGTGGTAATGAAAACCATGCCCATGAAAAAGAAACACAAAAAAGCAAAATGATTGTCTGAGGAGGACTTACAAACAGCTGAGAAAGTAGAGAAGGAAAATACAAAGGATAAAAGGAAAGATATACCCATCTGAATGCAGAGTTCCAAAGAATAGAAAGGAGAGAAAAGAAAGTCTTTTCAAGTGATCAAGGCAAAGGCATAGAGGAAAACAATGGAATGGGAAAGACTGGAGATCTCTTCAAGAAAATTAGAGATGCCAAGGAAACATTTCATGCAAACATGGGCACAAAAAAGAACGACACGGTATGGACCTAATAGAAGCACAGTATATTAAGAAGAGGTGGCTGGAAACAAGATATAACTATACAAACAAGAAAACAGAAAACTCAGTGACCCAGATAATGATGATGGTGTGATCACTCACCTAGACCCAGACATCCTGGAGTGTGAAGTCAAGTGGGCCTTAGGAAGCACCACTATGAACAAACTAGTGGAGGTGATATAATTCCAGGTGAGCTATTTCAAATCCTAAAAGATGATACTGTCACTGTATTGCACTCAATATGCCAGCAAACTTAGAAAACAGCATTGACCACAGGACTGGTAAAGGTCAATTTTCATTCCAATCCCAAAGAAAGGTAGTGCCAAAGCATGTTCACGCTACTGCAAAGTTTCTCTCCTTTCACATGAGAGGTAAGTAATGCTCAAAATTCCCCAAGCTAGGCTTCAAGAGTATGTGAAACAACTTCCAGAAGTTCTAGCTGAACTTAGAAAAGGTAGATAAACCAGAGGTCAAATTGCCAACATCCATTGGATCATAGAAAAAGCAGGAGAATTCCAGAAAAATGTCTGCTTCGTTGACTGTGCTAAAGCTTTTGACTGTGTGAAGTGAAGTGAAGTGAAGTCAAGTCGCTCAGTCATGTCTGACTCCTTTTGACCCCATGGATTGTAGCCCACCAGGCTCCTCGGTCCATGGGACTTTTTAGGCATGAATACTGGAGTGGGTTTTCATTTCCTTCTTCAGGGGATCTTCCTGACCCAGGGATCAAACCCAAGTCTCATGCATTGTAGGCAGACGCTTTACTGTCTGAGCTACCAAGGAAGCCCAAGTTTTGACTGTGTGGATCATAACAAACTGTGGAAAATTCTTTCTTGGTTTTTTTTTTTTTTTTTTTTCTTTTTTTTTTTTTTTTTTTTTTTTTTTTTTTTTTTTTTTTTTTTTCTAATGTTTT
>SJYW01029477.1:863202-891184 GCA_006410735.1 Raphicerus campestris
GGTTTTTTTTTTTTTTTTTTTGCTTTTTGTTTTTGTTTTTGTTTTTTTTGTTGTTTTGGGGAAAATTCTTAAAGAGATGAGAAAACAAGACCACCTTACTTGTCTCCTGTGAAATCTGTGCAAGTCAAGAAGCAACAGCTAGAACCAGACAAGGAACAATGGACTGGTTCCAAATTGGGAAAAAAGTACACCAAGACTATATCATCACCCTAGTTATTCAACTTATATGCAGAGTACATCATGCAAATGCCAGAAGAAGCACAGGCCAGAATCAGGATTGCCAGGAGAAATATAAATAACCTCAGATATGCAGATAACATCAGATAAGTGAAGAGGAATGAAAGATCCTCTTGATGAAAGTGAAAGAGGAGAGTGTAAAAGCTGGCTTAAGACTCTACATTCAAAAAACAAAGATCACAGCATCTGGTCCCATCACTTCATGGCAAATAGATGGGGAAAAAATGGAAACAGTGACAGACTTAACATTTTTTGGGCTCCAAAATCAGATGGTTACCACAGCCATGAAATTAAAAGACGCTTGCTCCTTGGAAAGAAGAACTATGATAAACCTAGACAGCATATTAAAAGGTGAGTCGTTACTTTGCTGACAAAGATCCTTACAACCAAATCTATGGTTTTTATTGTAGCCATGTGTAGATATAAGAATTGGACCATAAATAAAGGTGAGTGCTGAAGAACTGATGATTTTTAACTATAGTGTTGAAAAGACACTTGAGAAAGCCCCTTGGACTACAAGGAGATCAAACCAGTCAATCCTGAAAGAATCAGTCCTGAATATTCATTGGAAAAACTAATGCTGAAGCTGAAACTACAATACTTTGGACACCTGATGCAAAGAACTGACTCTCATTAGAAAAGACCCTGATGCTGGGAAAGATTGAAGGCAGAATGTGAAGAAAATGACAGAGGATGAGATGGTTGGATGGCATCACTGATTTGATGCACATAAGTTTGAGTAAGCTCTTGGAGTTGGTGATAGACAGGGAAGCTGGGTGTGCTGCTGCAAAGAGTCAGACACAACTGAGTGACTTAACTAAACTAAATCAACATGTCCATGTCTTGGCTATCGTAAATAGTGCCACAGTGAACATTGGGGTGCATGTGTCTTTTAGAATTGTGATTTTCTCAAGGTATATGCTCAGTAATGGGATTGTTCAGTCATATGTTATATTTATTCCTAGTTTTGTAAGGAATCTCCATACTGTAGTCCATTGTACCTCTTACATATTCCCATCAACAGAGCAGGAGGGTTCCCTTTTCTCCACATCCTCTCTAGCCTTTATTGTTTTTAGATATTTGATGATGGTCATTCTAATTGGCATGAGGTGATACCTAATTGTAGTTTTATTTGCATTTCTCTAATAATGAGCAATGTTGGACACATTTTCATATTTATTAGTCCTTCATACGGCTTCTTTTGAAAAATGTCTGCTTAGGTCTTCTGCCCATTTTGGGGGTTATTTGTTTTTTCTGATATTGAGCTGTAGATGCTGCTTAAATATTTTGTAGATTAATCCTTTATCAGTGACCTCACTTGCAATTATTTTTTTCATTGTGAGAGATGCCTTTCAATTTTGTTTATAGTTTCATTTCCTTTACAAAAGGTTTTAAGTATAATTAGGTCAAATTTCTTTTTAATTTTCGTTTTTATTTCCATTGATGTAGGAAGTGGGTCAGAGAGAATCTTGCTGTGATTTATGTCAGAGTGCACTGCCTATGTTTTCTGTAGGAGTATTATGAGTTCTGACCTTACATTTAAGTCTTAATCCATTTTGAATTTATTTCTTGTATGATGTTGTGAAATGTTCTCATTTCATTCTTTTACATGTAACTGTCCAGTTTTTCCAGCACTATTTATTGAACATACTATCTCTTTTTCCATGTTATATTTTTTCCTTCTTTGTCAAAGGTGAGGTATCCATAGGTGTGTGGGTTTATCTCAGGGATTTCTACCTTGTTCCATTCGTTTATATATATATCGGAGAAGGCAATGGTACCCTACTCCAGTACTCTTGCCTGGGAAATCCCATGGACGGAAGAGCCTCATAGGCTACAGTCCATGAGGTCGCTAAGAGACAGACACGACTGAGTGGTTTCACTTTCACTTTTCACTTTCATGCATTGGAGAAGGGAATGGCAACCCACTCCAGTGTTCTTGCCTGGAGAATGCCAGAGACAGAGGAGCCTAGTGGGCTTCCGTCTATGGGGTCGCACAGAGTTGGACATGACTGACGTGACTTAGCAGCAGCATATGTATATATATATAGTACTGGCACTATATATTTGTAAATATACAGATGACTGTAGCTTTGTTATAAAGGCTGAAACCAGGAAGGCTGATTCCTCAGGCTCCATTCTTCTTTCTCAAGATTGCTTTGGTTATTTGAGATCTCTTGTGTTTCCATACAAATTATGATTTTTTTTTCTAGTTCCGTGAAAAATACCGTTGGTAGTTTGATAAGAATTGCATTGAATATGTAGGTCACTTTACATAAAATAGTCATTTTTACAATATTGATTCTTCTAACCCAAAAAAATAGTGTATCTCTCCATCTATTTNGTTCCGTGAAAAATACCGTTGGTAGTTTGATAAGAATTGCATTGAATATGTAGGTCACTTTACATAAAATAGTCATTTTTACAATATTGATTCTTCTAACCCAAAAAAATAGTGTATCTCTCCATCTATTTGTGTCTTAATTGATTTCTTTCATCAGTGTCTTATGCTTTTCTCCCTTCAGCTCTTTTATCTCTTTAGGGAGATTTATTCCCTGGTAGTTCAGATGGAAAAGAATCTGCCTGGAATGCAGAGTTCAGTTCNCCCCCAGATGTCAAAAGTCGGTTCTATACTTTTGTGTCTCCTATATTGTCTCACTTACAGGGTCATCATTACTGTCTATCTAAATTCCATCTATATGTGTCAGTATACCGTACTGGTGCTTTTCTTTCTGGCTAACTTCATTCTGTATAATTGGCTCCAGTTTCATCCATCTCATTAGAACTGAGTCAAAGTTATTCTTTTTTTAATTGGAGGCTAATTACTTTACAATATTGCATTGGTTTTGCCATACATCAACATAAATCTGCCACAGGTATACACGTGTTCTATTTATTGTTGGTTCAGGTTTGGAAGGTTGCACTTTTCTAAAAATTTGTCCATTCCTTCCAGGTTGTTCATTTTATTTGCATATAGTTGTTCATAGTAGTCCCTTATGATCTTATGTTTCCTTTTGTAACTTCTCCTTTTTCATTTCTTATTTTATAGTCTTCTCCCATTTTTTTCTTGATAAGTCTGACTAACGGTTTGTCAATTTTGTATATTTTCTCAAAGAAGCAGCTTTTCATTTTACTTATCTTTGCTACTGTTTGCATCATATCTTTTTCATATATTTCTGTTCTGATCTTTGTGATTGTTTCTGTTAACTTTGGAGTTTTTTGTTCCTCTTTATCTAATTGCTTTTGGTGTAAGGTTAGGCTGTTTGGTATTTTTCTTGTTCTTGAAGTAAGCTTATATTGCTATAATTTCTTTCTTAGAACTGCTTTTATAGATCCCATAGACTTTGAGTTGTCATGTTTTCATTGCCATTTGTTTCTATGTATCTTTTTTACTTCTCTTTTGATTTCTTCAGTGTTATTTTGGCTATTTAGATGCATATTGTTTGGCCTTCATGTGTTTAAGTTGTTGTTGTTGTTGTTGTTATTGTTGTTGTTTTTAGTTTTTCCCCTGTGCTTAATACCTAATCTTACAGCATTGTGGTCAGAAAAAAATGCTTGATGCAATTTCAATTTTCTTAAATTTACCAAGGCTTGATTTGTTATCCAAGATGTGATCTAACCTGGAGAATGTTCCATATGCTCTTGAGAAATATGTGTATTCTTCCAATTTTGGATGGAATGTTCTCTAGATATTAATTAGGTCTTACAGTCTAATGTGTTATTTAATGATCATGCTTCCTTATTAGTTTTTTGTCCAGATAATCTCTCCATTGCTATGAGTTGGCTGTTAGAATCCCCCAGTATTATTATGTTACTTTTGATTTCTCTTTTTATAGTTATTAGCATCTACCTTATGTATTGAGGTACTCATAGGTTGTGTACATATATATTTATAATGCTATATATTCTTGGATTGATTACTTGATCATTATGTAGTGTCCTTCTTTGTCTCTTGTAGCAGTCTTCATTTTAAAGTCTATTTGATCTAATGTGAGTATAGCTACTCCTCCTTTGTTTGATATCCATTTGTATATATTACTTTTTTCCAGCACCTTTCATTGAGTCTACATGTGTCCCTATATCTGAATTTGATCTCTTGATCAAAAAGAAAGAGAGTTCTAGAAAAACATATATTTCTGCTTTATTGATTATGCCAAAGCCTTTGCCTGTGTTGATCACAATAAACTGTGGAAAATTCTGAAAGAGATAGGAATACCAGACCACCTGACCTGCCTCTTGAGAAATCTGTATGCAGGTAAGGAAGCAACAGTTAGAACTGGACATGGAACAACAGACTGTTTCCAAACAGAAAAAGGAGTATGTCAAGGCTGTATATTGTCATCCTGCTTATTTAACTTATAAGCAGAGTACATCATGAGAAACACTGGCCTGGAAGAAGCACAAGCTGAATTCAAGATTGCCGGGAGAAATATCAATAACCTCAGATATGCAGACGACACCACCCTTATGGCAGAAAGTGAAAAGCCTCTAGATGAAAGTGAAAGAGAAGAGTGAAAAAGTTGGCTTAAAGCTCAATATTCAGAAAATGAAGATCATGGCATCTGGTCCCATCACTTCATGGGAAATAGATGGGGAAACAGTGGAAACAGTGTCAGATTTTATTTTGGGGAGCTTCAAAATCACTGCAGATGGTGACTGCAGCCATGAAATTAAAAGAAGCTTAGTCCTTGGAAGAAAAGTTATGACCAACCTAGATAGCATATTGAAAAGCAGAGACATTACTTTGCCAACAAAGGTCTGTCTAGTCAAGGCTATGGTTTTTCCAGAGGAAAACGTCCAGAGGTGACGTCTGGATGTGAGAGTTGTACTGTGAAGAAAGCTGAGCCCCGAAGAATTGATGCTTTTGAACTGTGGTGTTGGAGAAGACTATTGAGAGTCCCTTGGACTACAAGGAGATTCATCCAGTCCATTCTAAAGGAAATCAGTCCTGGGTGTTCTTTGAAAGGACTGATGTTGAAGCTGAAACCTCGGTACTTTGGCCACCTCATGTGAAGAGTTGACTCATTGGAAAAGACTGTGATGCTGAGATGAGAGTGATTGGGAGCAGGAAGAGAAAGGGACGACAGAGGCTGAGATGGCTGGATGGCATCACCAGCTCGATGGATGTGAGTTTGGGTTAACTGTGGGAGTTGGTGATGGACAGGGAGGCCTGATGTGCTGTAATTCATGGTGTTGCAAAGAGTCGGACACGACTGAGTGAATGAACTGAATTGAATTGAAAGTAATTATTTGGCATATTTTTTCCTACTGGCATTTTCTTAATTGTTTTGAGTTTGTTATTGTAGGTCTTTTACTTCTCTTTGGTTTCTTGCCTATTTAGGTACCTTTAACATTTGTTCTAAAGTTCATTTGGTGGTACTAAATTCTTTTAACTTCTACTTTCCTGTAAAGCTTTTGATTTCTCCATCAATTTTGAATAAAATCCTTTCTGGGTAGAGTAATCTGGGTTGTAGCTTTGGTTTTTGTTTTTGTTTTTGTTTTTTCCTCTCAGTATTTTAAATGTGTCCTGCCATTCCTTTCTGACCTGCAGAGTTTCTCTTGAAAGACCAGCTATTGATCATATATGGTTTCCCTTGTATGTTACTTGTTCCTTTTCCCTTGCTGCTTTTAACATTTTTCCTTTGTGTTTAATCTCTGTTAACTTGACTAGTATCTGCCCTGACGTGTTTCTCCTTGAGTTTACCCTATATGGGACTCTCTGTGTTCTTTGACCTGCTTGATTGTTTCCTTTCCTATGTTGGGGGAGTTTTTGACTATAATCTTTTCAAAATTTATCTCAGACTTTTTCTTTTTCTCTTTTTCCTCTGGGACCCCTATAATTCAAAGGTTGGTGCTTTTAATATTGTCCCAGCAGTCTCTGAGGCTATCTTCAGTTGATTCATTCCTTTTTCCCCTAATCGGCTCTTCAGCAGTAATTTCCAACATCTTTCACCTCATTTTTCTATTTGTTGCCTGAGTTATTCTCCTATTAGTTCCTTCTAGACTATTTTTAATTTCAGTAATTGTGTTATTCATCACTGTTTGTTTATTCTCTATCTAGGTCCTTGTTAAATGTGCTAATTGATTCTTCCATTTTCTACATTCTGTTTTTGCGATTTTCAACATCTTTACAGTTATTACTCTACATTTTTTTTTTCAGATGGTTTGCCTATTTCCTCTTCATTTCTTTGGTCTTGTAAGTTTAGTTTCTACCTTGCTCCTTCATTTGCAGTATATTCTTTGTCTTCCCCCCCCCCCCAGCTTAAATTGTTTCATTTGAGGCCTTCTTTCCCAGACTTTAGGGTCCTATTTCTTCCTCCTTTTTGTTTCTGTCCTCAGTGGGTAAGGTTGGTGCAGTGGTTTGTGCTGGTTTCATGTTGGGGGTGAATTGTGACTGCATTTTAGTGTAAGGAGGTGACTTTATGTTTTTCTTTCTGATGGGCAAGACTATGTGTTGCTGTTTATTCAGTCACTCAGTCTTGTCTGACTCTTTGTGACCCCATGTACTGCAGCACATTAGGCTTTCCTGTCCTTCACCATCTCCCAGAACTTGCTCAAACTCATATCCATTGAATTAGGGATGCCATCCAACAATCACACCCTTTGTTGTCCCCTTATTTTCCTGCCTTCAATCTTTTCTACCATTAGGATCTTTGCCAATGAGTTGGCACTTTACATCAGGTGCCAAAGTATTGGAGCTTCAGCACCAGTCCTTCCAATTAATATTCAGGCTTGATGTCCTTGAAGATTGACTGGTGTTTTCTCTTTGCTGTCCAAGAGACTCTCAAGAGTCTCCTCCAGCACCATAATTCAAAGACATCAGTGCATCAGTGCTACAGTTTTTTTTTTTTTTTATTATTGTTAGCTCTCACATTCATGCATGACTACTGGAAAAACTATAGCTTTGACTATACTGACCTTTTCAGCAAAGTAACATCCCTGCTTTTTAATATGCTATCTAGATTTGTCATTGTTCCTCACTCAAGGAGCAAGTGTCATTTAATTTTATGGCTTCAGTCAACATCCACAGTGATTTTAGAGCCCAAGAAAATAGTCTGTCTCTGTATCCATTGTTTCCTCATCTATATGCCATGAAGTGATGGGGCTGGATGCTATATGATCTTTGTGGGTTTTTAAATTATTTTTTTTCACTTCAGAATTTTATTTTATTTATTTATTTTTAATTTATTATTATGTTTTTACTTTACAATACTGTATTGGTATTGCCATACATCAACATGAATCCACCACGGGTGTACATAAGTTCCCATTTCTGAACCCTCCTCCCAACTCCCTCCTCATACCATCCCTCTGGGTTATCCCAGTGCACCAGTCCCAAGCATCTTGTATCCTGCATTGAACCTAGACTGGCAATTCGTTTCTTATATGATATACATATTTCAATGCCATTCTCCCAAATCATCCCACCCTCTCCCTCTCCCACAGAGTCAAAAAGTCTGTTCTATACATCTGCGTCTCTTTTGCTGTCTCACATACAGGATTATCGTTACCATCTTTCTAAATTCCATACATATGTATTGGTATACTGTATTGGTATTTTTATTTCTGGTTTACTTCACTCTGTATAATCGGCTCCAGTTTCATTCACCTCATAGGAACTGATTCAAATGTATTTTTTGATGGCTGAGTAATACTCCATTGTGTATATGTACCACTGCTTTCTTATCCATTCATCTGCTGATGGATATCTAGGTTGTTTCCATGTCCTGGCTATTATAAACAATGCTGCAATGAACACTGGGGTACATGTGTCTCTTTCAATTCTAGTTTCCTTGGTGTGTATGCCCAGCAGTAGAATTGCTGGGTCATTAGGCAGTTCTAGTTCCAGTTTTTTCCAGGAATCTCCACACTATTCTCCATAGTGGCTGTACTAGTTTGCATTCCCACCAACAATGTAACAGGGTTCCCTTTTCTCTACACCCTCTCCAGCATTTATTGCTTGTAGATTTTTGGATCACAGCCATTCTGACTGGTGTGAAATGGTACCTCATTGTGGTCTTGATTTGCATTTCTCTGATAATGAGTTATGTTGAGCATCTTTTCATGTGTTTGTTAGCCATCCGTATGTCTTCTTTGGAGAAATGTCTATTTAGTTCTTTGGCCCATTTTTTGATTGGGTCGTTCATTTTTCTGGAATTGAGCTGCATGAGTTGCTTGTATATTTTTGAGATTAGTTGTTTGCCAGTTGCTTCATTTGCTATTATTTTCTCTCATGCAGAAGGCTGTCTTTTCACCTTGCTTATAGTTTCTTTTGTTGTGCAGAAGCTTTTACGTTTAATTAGGTCCTATTTGTTTATTTTTGCTTTTGTTTCCAATATTCTGGGTGGTGGGTCATAGAGGACCTTGCTGTGATTTATGTCGGAGAGTATTTTGCCTATGTTCTCCTCTAGGAGTTTTATAGTTTCTGGTCTTACATTTAGATCTTTAATCCATTTTGAGTTTCTTTTTCTGTATGGTGTTAAAAAGTGTTCTAGTTTCCTTCTTTCACAAGTGATTGACCAGTTTTCCCAGCACCACTTGCTAAAGAGACTCTTTAATCCATTGTATATTCTTGCCTCCTTTGTCGAAGATAAGTAAACCAGCTTTTTCACTCTCTTCTTTCACCTTTATCAAGAAGCTCTTTAATTCCTCTTCACTTTCTGCCACAACAGTGGTATCATCTGCATATCTGAGGTTATTGATATTTCTCCCAGCAATCTTGACTCCAACTTGTGCTTCATCAGCCCATCATTTCACATGATGTACTCTGCATGTAAGTTAATAAGCAGGCTGTCAATATACAGCCTTGATGTAATCTTTTCCCAACATTGAATCAGTTCATTGCTCCATGTCCATTTCTAACTGTCTCTTTTTGACCTGCATACAGGTTTTGCATGAAGCAGGGGAAGTGGTCTGATATTTCCATCTCTTTAAGAATTTTCTGCAGTTTGTGGTGTGTTGCGAGCAAAATGACACAAAGACAAGACACACACATAAGAGACAGGCAAAGACACAACTCCAGCTGGAGGAAAAGAACTGCTCAAACAAGCAGTTTATTTTCATAAAACCTCCTTGGCAGAATTCCAGATTGTATGACTAAGCCTTCTCAGTACAGCACATGTGCATAAATGTTATCATACAGCAAAAGGGAGCAAAATTCCTGTTTACTGCAGAGTCTGTCCAGAGCCCTTTATTCCTCCTTATCACAGGAAGGGAATGTTCCCTCATTTGCAAGGGACCATTAAACTCAAGGCTGTGTCCAGACTCCTTGGCAGAACATCCTGTTTGCAAGCACGTTCCACCCGAGCAGAGGGTCTCATTTGCGGGCACACCTTTGCTTCCCTATCATGGCCATATTAACTTCCTTCATCTCCCCCCTTTTTATTTGCTTTAATGAACTGTAGCATGGTCTGCATCTTCTCTGCTTCACACCTTAGTTGTTTCCCTTTACGCCATCGCTGGAAGACTAGAAAAGCAACACAACATAAAAGTAATATAAACACAGTGTTCCCAAATGTAGTCCCAATTAGTGTGGGTATGTGCCCTAATGGATTTAAGTTATGCATCCCCTCTTGAAGACTTTTCAACAAATCAGACCCCGTAATATCAGGTAAAGTCCTACTAAAAGTAGATAAAATTTGTCGTTCCAGGTCCATAATCTCTGTGGTGAGATTTTGATGCCCAGTCAAGATCATTTTACTCTTTCCCATTCCTCACTCATGTTAAATGGTACAGGTGTTATACAAAACTGAGAAGAATTCCAATCACATTTCAATACACTTCGTGTAGATAAAACAGTTAATTGATCCCCAAGCCAGGAAACAGTGTGTTGAAGATTGAGCACGTCGGTAGCAAGTTGTGCATCCAAATCTCGCTGTTGTTGCCATAACAAATGAGAGTCTTTATGCCAGTCCTGAACAAAATCAGCTGTTTGAATTCCTTGGTGTAATGCAAGGCCTGCCACTGTTGCTGTTGCAGTTACTGACACAACTGCTAGAATCAAAGCAATGACCACACCAAGCATACATCGAGATTGATGTAGCAAAGTCTGTACAGTGGTTACTAGATGAGAAACAGCAAAAGAATCTGATCATGGCCGAGTCAGATTTATAGGTAACCATACTTCTGTCTGAATTTTAACAATTACTAATGAAAAATTGAAGTTATTAACTTGTCTTTCAAATCCTTCCCACCAAGACTGATTTACACATTGAGTTAGATTACAATAATCACATGATACAGACCCCACAGTATCATTCCAAGTCCAATTCCCATATAACAATGCAAAAGGATAGTTTACCCATGCCATTGCAGAAAAAGATTTATTAACATGTAAATTAACATGAAATGGACCCGAGGAGTCTCCACTATCCACAGTATAGTTTCCTGACCATATAGTGAGATTACCAGAAACTGCTCATAGTTTCCAAATATCCCCTTGAATGTGCGGATATCCTTGAAATTGTAATTGAGGAGGGACAAGTGCAAATTGCTGCCATTTAACTGTTTCATCACCATTGCCCATCAAAGTACTATTTGCATGATGCCACCTAAGAGATTTATTTGACCATATTTCTAAGAATTGCCCATGATCTGGACTCCAATCTACAATGATAGACCCAGAATAATTCATGACTATAAAGGGTCAATGACTTCAGCAACGTCCCCATTCCAAAGATTCTAGAGAAGGAACAAAAAGGTTAACAGGACATAGTGACATATGTATTCCATTATGAATGTCCATCGGTTCTGTCGAGGTGTTAAATCCCCTGGTGGAAACAAGCACAGTAAAAGTAGCAAAATTATAATTATTATACTTTACCCCCCATGTATTATAGGAATGATGGGAATGTTTCCTGGTGGACAAAAAGGGTGTCCTCCTATGCACAAAGGAATACCTTTCACTGCTGTGGTCAAATTACTAATATTATATTGTTGTTTATGAGGAGATAGTTGTGCTATTCCCCCGCAAGCTGGCGGGGGAAAGAAGACAGTCTCATTAGTGCATACCTACACTTCTGGTTCCCCCCAGGAAACTGCTCTTACCAATGGGGGATTAGGTACATATGCCCAATATGTATAATTACTTGACGATACACTGATTACCTGACACGTTACCACCACCATCATGGCAAGCAAAAGGTTGGTAGGATTCAGAGGTTGCCCCACTTTCATTAATGTCTTCTCTGCTTCCTGGGTCAACTTCTTCATTTGACCCCACATAGGAGGTGTTGCTTCCCTTGTAAGGAAAGTAAAGATTCTCTGCATAGTAAGCTCTTCAAATTTTTGAACAAAGGGATCAGCCATTGTTGATTTTGATCAATCTCACTGGGGTCCAAAACCTGTAATTATTAACAGAAATGAAAGCATACCCTCGTCCCAGATATATTAATGATGCTGGGATCCAACCTTTCTGTTTATCTTTATACCAAATAGGCATATTCAGGATCTTCTTATCCTCTTTTTTCCCTTGAAAATGCAACTCTGCTGCTGATAGATTTCCCTTGCTCCAAATATTCAAAAAAGTTAGGGTACGTAAGGTTTTATTCAGAATGTCTTTTGGTTTCATAAATCTCTCCTGTCCCCCCTTTTTTATTTTTTCAAGATATTCACACAAGGTATGATTAGCCCTTTCAATGATAGCTTGCCCTTGACTATTGTAAGGAATACCAAAAGTACGAGTTATATGGTATTGGGATAAAAAGTGAGCTAATTTCACGGATTGGTAGGCAGGTGCATTATCAGTTTTCAATTAAATTGGTAGTCCTATAACTGCAAAACAAGATAACAAATGAATAATAACAGCATCAGCCTTTTCAGAATGTAATGCAGTGGCCCATTGAAAGTGTGTGCAAGTATCTATAGTATGATGCACACATTTTTGTTGTCCAAAAGTAGAAATGTAAATTACATCCATTTGCCATATCTGATTTGCTTGTTGTCCTCTCATATTGACACCTGGTGGGGTAAACGGCAAAGCAAAGCGTGCACATATGGAATAAGAACGAACAATATTTTGAGCTTGTTGTCGAGTGGTAGCATGAGATTTTTGTAACCCTTTGGAATTGGTATGCTGTAAGGATGTTCCTGTTTTGCTGCTTCTATAAGACAAAGTAAGGCATCAATTGTAGCATTTCCGAATGATAAGGGTCCAGAAAGGGCAGAATGTGCATGGATGTGAGTAAAGAAAATTAACTCTGAACACTGCAAGAGCAATTGTTGTACTTGGTAAAACAATTCATCAATAGTTGTTTTAAGAGTCAGTGGAAAGGAGACATGGGGAAGCTGTAGGCAAGAGAGAACAGCATATCAAGAATCTGAAACAATGTTAATAGGAAGTTGGGGAAAATCTTGCAAGACTAAATAGATAGTCCACTACTCAGTGGGCTGTGCAGAAGAAAATGAGTGGAGGAGAACCTTAGAACTTTCTGGGGTCCAATATCCAGCAGTATTTTTATTTGCATCAGTAAAAATAGTGGGTCCCTTAACAGGAACATCTGAAATTGGGGATTGAGATATCATAGAGTTAGTTCGAAAAAAAATCAATCAATTTAGATGACGGATAGTGATTAGAAAACGAACCAGGAAATGAAGCAAGAGAAGTCTTCCAGTTTTCATTAAGTTGTAAACATCAAGATATTTGAGCAGTTGTTAATTGAGTAACAATCTGGTGTGGTTCATATCCTGACAATTGTAGAATACGATGGCGACCTTTCTGTATAAGGAATGCTAATTTATCCATATATGTGGTCAAATTTTTGGAAAAGCTGTTAGGTTAAAAAAAAAACAAAACACCCTTTCTATTAATCCTTTTTCTTGAGTGATTACACCAGATGGAGAATAAGGGGTATGAAATATTACAAATGAAATAGGTTGAGATGCATGTAGGTAAGTCAAAATGCCTTCATTTAGTCGTTGCTCAACAAATTGAAGTTCCTGTAAAGCCAATGGTGTTAATGTCCAGGGGCTATCCAGAGCTGTATCTCCCTCTAAAGTAGAAAACAAATGTTGTAATCAGTAAGTAGGAATCCCAAGTACCAGGCATAGCCAATTGATATCTCCCAATAACTTTTGAAAATCATTTAAGGTTTTGAGGTGGTCTCTTCGAATTTGCAACTTTGGGGGCTTTATTCTATGTTGCTCCAATATCGTCCCTAAATACAAAATAAGAAAGTCTTTTTGAATTTTTTTTGGAGCTATTTGCAAATTGTACTGTCTTAAAGCCTCCTGTACTTTTAGAAAGAATCCATCACGTTCAGCAATACTAGGAACTGCTAATAGGAGATCATCCATATAGTGATATAAAATATAATTAGAATATTCTTGACGGACGGGTTGTAAAGAACGAGCTACAAATTCTTGGCATAAGATAGGACTATTTATCATTCCCTGTGGTAAGACTGTCCACTGATAACGCTTAACAGGCTGAGCATGATTAAGAACAGGAACTGTAAAAGCAAATTTATCTCTATCTTGCAATTGTAGAGGAATCATAAAAAAAAAAAAAAACAGTCTTTATGATATATCACCATTAAGGACCAATTCTGAGGAATAAGACCTGGAGAGGGGAGTCCCAATTGTAATGCTCCCATAGGTTCAATACATTTATTAACCTCTATTAAATCAGTTAACATTCTCCATGTTCCAGATTTCTTTTTTATAACAAAAACAGGAGAATTCCAAGGGGATGTAGAGGGTTTTACATGACCAAGTTGGAGTTGTTCTTGTACTAATTGTACTCGAGCTTCATTTGTGGTAATGGCTACTGCTCAACCCATTTTGGAGTACTGGTTAACAATTTCAATGAGAGTGCTCGAGGAATTTGAGCAGTGGCTACTAGTTTTCCAATGGGATGGTTACAGAAGCTCCCAATGGAGAGAGAAGATCTTTTCCCCATATATTGATAGGTATGTTCACAATATAAAAGGTAACAAACACTGATCTTCCATTATGGAATTGTCATTGCAAGGGATGGGTACTCTTCCAGACATCTGCAGTTGAGCCCAGTCCCATCAGCATTAGAGGGCTTTTTTCTTTATTCCAATCTTGGAGCCATTGTTGAGAAGAAATGACTGAAATATCCGCCCCTGTGTCTACTAGTCCCTCAAAGTTTTTTTCTTGTATAATCAGGGAGAGAACAGGGCAAGAATCCTTGATAAGCATTTCCCAAAATATATGTCGTCCAGTAAAGCCTCCTGTTCATTCATTAGGAAGAGCCAAAAAGGGATGATAAAATAGGAGAAGTATTTGAGCAATATGCTCCCCAGTCAACAATGAAAGCATGGTAGAAACCATAATTAAAAATTCCCCAACATAGTCAGAGTCTATTACCCCAGGAATTATGGTTAGACCTCTCAAAGCCGCACTGCTACGGCCTAATATCAAGCCAAAAGTGCCCTTAGGCAGCGGTCCAAAAACATTTGTTTTTAACTTGTAAATCTTCCTCCTGGTGACAAAAGAACATTCTCAGCTAGTGGCAAATCAGCCGCAGTACTCCCTGAAGTAGCAGATCGCAAATCCGAAATCATCAACGGTTGTTGGAGGGGAACAGGGTTGGGGTAGGTGGGACAGCAGGAGGGCAGGGAGGAGAAGTCCCCGGTATTGTTCCTGGGCCCCAAGGACTTAGGCCCACAGGATAGTTTCCCAGTATCGGGTTGCCCATTTTGTGTGTTTTAGATTTGCACTCATTAGTCCAATGAAGCCCCTTCCCGCACCGACAGCAAGGTCCAGGAGGAGTCTTATTCTTCCCAGCAAGAGATCTGTCTTTAGGAATTTCACCTTGATCAGCTTTTAATTTCCAACACTCTCTTTTCATATGACAAGGTTTTCCACAATGGAAGCAGTTACCTCCCTTTGGTGGTCTCATAGCTTTGGCCAAAGCTGTAGCAAAGACATTAGCCTGATGCTCTGTTCCTCCTACTCCCGAGCAGGTTCTGATATATTCAGCCAGAGATGCACCCTGTCCCTTTAATGGGCCCAGTATACGCTTACATTCAGGATTTGCATTTTCAAATGCTAAGGCTTGTAATAATATCTCTGAAATTTCATCCCTCCCTACAGCTCGTTCCACAGCTATCCTCAATCTTGCTAGAAAATCAGTATATGGCTCATTGGGGCCCTGCATGGTTTTAACAAAGGAAGGCTGGGCATGGCCAGTAGGCACCACATGGCACCATGCTTGTAAAAACACCTGGGGAATTTGTTGTAAGTCCTGGTCAGAGTACTGAGCCTGTTCTCTTAAAGCTCAAAACCGGCCCTCTCCCATTAGCTTGTCCTCGAGAGGACCAGGGGGATTCTGTCCTTCATTAATCCGAGCTTGCTTTCTAGCTTCTTCTTCCCACCAACTACGAAGTTGCAACCATTGAGAACCCTCCAAGACAGCTTGGGCAATGGATTCTCAATCTAACAGAATAATTAATTTGCCTTTTCCCAATGATTCCAACATAGCCAAAACAAAGGGGGCTTGAGGACCATATTGCGCTACTATAGCTTTAAGATCTTTAAAAAATTTATATTCCAAAGGAGTATATTGAGCATTTATCACATTGACATTTTGCTGTCTCTGAAGAGGAAATAATTGTGGAGTATTGATAAATCCACCAGGGGGAGGAGGTAAGTCATCGTTATGAAGCATAGACAAAGGAAAGGAGAACTGACAATGTTCCCTGCCTACATCGGGCTGATCAACTGCAGTGGGGAAAAGAGAAGCATAAGGAGGAGCAGAAGGTATAGATTTCTTCTCCTCTTTATGGGATTCCCACCACTCCTGGAATAGATGGGTCATTTCTTTAATCTCTTTGCCCTGCTCTGACAAAACCGAAGAAGCCTCTGAATCTGATTCCGAACTATGAGATGTCTCACCATTTACAGGAGGAGGCTCACTTGTATCCTTACCTTCAGGCGGTGCAGAAGCCCCACCAACGTTTGGCACATCTTCATAAATTGCCTCTTCCTTCACTGAAACATTAGATTTAGTTTCACTATCAGTAGAGAGCAAAGTCAAAGCCTGTGTTATGGCACTACATAAAGTCCATAACTTCAAAGGGATCACATTACCCTTCTGATGTTGCTTTCTCAATTATTTTTGAATTATTTTCCACTCCTTCAAATTTAACTGTAGCTTAGTTTGATATTTTAACCAATAACAATATTTCTCCACCAAGCGAAAGAGCTGACTCAGTCGGCGAGTCGAAGCCTTAACGCCTATGGAGTGGAGAAGTACTTTGACCAACTCCATGTATTGTGTCCGTAATGATGAGGAATTCTCCATGATTTTCCCAAAAGTTCCTCTGCTATGGATGTAAAATTGTCCCGGGCTTACTCACCCTTTTGGTTTCGCTCAGGCCGCACGTTGGGCACCAGATGATGCGACCGAACTGACACAAAGACAAGACACACACATAAGAGACAGACAAAGACACAATTCTGGCCAGAGGAAAAGAACTGCACAAACAAGCTGTGGTTATTTTTATAAAGCCCCCTTGGCAGAATTCCAGATTGTATGACTAAGCCTTCTCAGTACAGCGCATTTGCGTAAATGTTATCATACAGCAAAAAGGAGTGAAATTTCTGTTTACTGCAGAGTCTGTCCAGAGCCCTTTATTCCTCCTTATCACAGGAAGGGAATGTTCCCTCATTTGCAAGAGACCATTAAACTCAAGGCTGTGTCCAGACTCCTTGGCAGAACATCCTGTTTGCAAGCACAGTCCAGCCGAGCAGAGGGTCTCATTTGTGGGCACACCTTTGCTTCCCTATTGTGGCCGTATTAATTTCCTTCAGTGGTGAAACAGTCAAAGGCTTTTGCATAGGCAACGAAGCAGAAGTAGATGTTTTTAACATAGTAAATAAAGCAAAAATAGATGTGTTAAAAAATTTTTTTCCTAGCTATTTCTATTACCCAATAGATGTTGGTAACTTGATCTCTGATTCCACTGCATATTCTAAATCCAAGTTGTACATCTAAAAGATCACCGTTCACATACTGTTGGATCCTAGCTTGAAGGATTTTTAGTGTTATTTTGTTGGCATGTGAAATGAGTGCAATTGTGTGGTAGTTTGAGCATTCCTTGGCATTGCTCTTCTTTCAGGTTGGAGTGAAAACTGACCTTTTCTAGTCCTAGGTCACTGGTGAGTTTTCCATATTTGCTGACCTACTGAATACACCACTTTAACAGCATTATCTTTTAGGATTTAAAATAGCTCAACTGGAATTTCATCACCTTGATTACTTTTGTTCATAATGATGCTTCCTAAGGCTCACTTAGCTTCACACTCCATGATATCTGGCTCTAGGTGAGTGATAATGCCATCATGAGTATCCAGGCCATTGAGTTCTTTTTTANTCTCCATGATTTTCCCAAAAGTTCCTCTGCTATGGATGTAAAATTGTCCCGGGCTTACTCACCCTTTTGGTTTCGCTCAGGCCGCACGTTGGGCACCAGATGATGCGACCGAACTGACACAAAGACAAGACACACACATAAGAGACAGACAAAGACACAATTCTGGCCAGAGGAAAAGAACTGCACAAACAAGCTGTGGTTATTTTTATAAAGCCCCCTTGGCAGAATTCCAGATTGTATGACTAAGCCTTCTCAGTACAGCGCATTTGCGTAAATGTTATCATACAGCAAAAAGGAGTGAAATTTCTGTTTACTGCAGAGTCTGTCCAGAGCCCTTTATTCCTCCTTATCACAGGAAGGGAATGTTCCCTCATTTGCAAGAGACCATTAAACTCAAGGCTGTGTCCAGACTCCTTGGCAGAACATCCTGTTTGCAAGCACAGTCCAGCCGAGCAGAGGGTCTCATTTGTGGGCACACCTTTGCTTCCCTATTGTGGCCGTATTAATTTCCTTCAGTGGTGAAACAGTCAAAGGCTTTTGCATAGGCAACGAAGCAGAAGTAGATGTTTTTAACATAGTAAATAAAGCAAAAATAGATGTGTTAAAAAATTTTTTTCCTAGCTATTTCTATTACCCAATAGATGTTGGTAACTTGATCTCTGATTCCACTGCATATTCTAAATCCAAGTTGTACATCTAAAAGATCACCGTTCACATACTGTTGGATCCTAGCTTGAAGGATTTTTAGTGTTATTTTGTTGGCATGTGAAATGAGTGCAATTGTGTGGTAGTTTGAGCATTCCTTGGCATTGCTCTTCTTTCAGGTTGGAGTGAAAACTGACCTTTTCTAGTCCTAGGTCACTGGTGAGTTTTCCATATTTGCTGACCTACTGAATACACCACTTTAACAGCATTATCTTTTAGGATTTAAAATAGCTCAACTGGAATTTCATCACCTTGATTACTTTTGTTCATAATGATGCTTCCTAAGGCTCACTTAGCTTCACACTCCATGATATCTGGCTCTAGGTGAGTGATAATGCCATCATGAGTATCCAGGCCATTGAGTTCTTTTTTATATAGTTTTTCTCTGTATTCTTGCCAGAAGGTGTGTGAGGTGGTATCTTAGAGTGTGTTATTATCCTGTCTGCTGATGATTGGCTTTGTATTTTTGTCTTGCTTGTAGTTTGGGTGAGGTGTTCTTCAGTGGGTGTTGTAAGCAGCTTGGTGATACCAAATGATTCCAGGCTTTGTATCCAAGTGTAGCCCTTCGTGGGATTTTTCACTAACTAATGCTCCCTGAGATTAAGCATTTTTTGGCAGTCTAGAATACTGGTCTCAGCACTCCCAGGTGAATGGCTCAGGCCTGACCCCTGGTCAGGAGACTGAGACTCCACAAGTCATTTGTTATGGGACTACAGGGGATTAAAACAAACATACCAAGCCAAAAAATAGCAACACTACAAGAAACAAAAGGCAAACCCTGACAAATCATAAATACAAGATCAGATAGATAATTACAGAAACAATGGGACATATATACACACTTACACACACAGAGATATAACAAAAATATTCCAAACAAAAGAAAGTACAAGAGATTGACTTGTTGAGCAAAGCAAACCAAAAATTATATTGACCAATTAAAAACAGAGGTAAGTAAAATTTAAACCAGAAATCTGAGGCAAAGTAGAGTGCCAACTGGGAAATAAAGCAAAGAAAACATAAAAATTAGCAAACATGGTGAAAAAATAAAGGACAAAAGAAAATAAGAAGAAAAGAAGAGAAAGCAAAAAATAAAAAAGAGAGAGAGAGACAGGGGAAAAAAATAGAAAAGTTAAATAGAAGTTTGTAAAAGAAGATTTACATATATTGAGGAATAACAACAGCAGGAAAAGAACAATAAGAAAGACAGTAAAACAGACAAAATAAAAAAAGAGAGAAAAAAAAAACAATTAAAAAAAATAAAAGGAAAAATTCACAGTTCCACCAAAGGCCAATGTTGAGGTAGAAGTGTGATTTTTCTTTTTTAAGATAAAAGTTGTCAATGTAGTAGTTCTTAGTTTTGGGGTCTACCCTCCATGGGTGGGGTTGTACTAGTACCCTAGAGTCTACCCTCTGTGGACATGGTTGAACTAGTATCCTTTGATGCTTTCCTGGTTGTGTCTGTGTTTCGATGAATGAAGCTGGATCTTGTCTCTCTGAAAGGCAGTGCCACGTCCAGTAGTAGGTTTGGCGGTGTCTATTGCTTTGGTACAGCTTTGGGAAGCCTGTCTACTAGATGTGTATAAGAGACAGCTCCAAGACAGCTTGGGCAATGGATTCCCAATCTAANTGTCTCTCTGAAAGGCAGTGCCACGTCCAGTAGTAGGTTTGGCGGTGTCTATTGCTTTGGTACAGCTTTGGGAAGCCTGTCTACTAGTTTACATATTTGTGTTTCTGTTTTGTTAGAAGATTGGCATAGGGTATCTGGGCACTTATGTTTGCTGGCCTTTGGATGGGCTTGGTTTTGTTTTTGAGATGGAGGCCTTTGGAAGGGCTCTTGTCTATTAATGTTCCCTGGGGTCAGGAGTTCTCTGATTATTCAGTCTTGGGCTTGGGTCTCTCAACTCAGGGGTTTAGGCTCAATGCCTATTGAAGCTCCAAGATCTCACAAACCATATAGCACAAAAGAAAATTCCCCATACTCTTGGTGAAGGCAACACTTAGCAGCCCAGAACACCCAGTGAGGCTTACACCAAAGCTCTCTAATATTTCTAGGAAGGTCTTTTGACTTATTTGGGGCAGCATGGGTCAAATTAGTCTCAGATCTGGCCTTATTCCAGCTTGTAGTTGCTTCTAATGTTGATAGTTGCCCCGAGAATCCACAGTCTGTTACCCACCTGGACATCAGATGTCAAAGACCAAGGCTCATTAAGGCTCACTTGATCTCTTGGACTGGAGAGAAGGGAGGATATGGCAGCCACATACATGTTTTACCAGGGGATGCCCATGTCAATAGTGATCTGTTGGATGTTGTTACTGTCTAAGGTAGGTCGTGGGTTCTGCCATAGGGAAAGGTTCTAGTTTGTGGGCCCTAGAAAGACCTCCCAGAAAGGTGTGGACAATAATCTGTGCCTGCTCACAGCCTGGTGGTAGTTACAAACTCTGGGACTGGGACTTCATTGGTGGTATTTTGTCTGTTGCCTCTGGCACCCCACCCAGCTTTGGCAGTGGTAGTCACATCTATTTCTGTAGCCATGTCAAAGTAGCCCTCTCATCACATCCTTATGGTCTCCAGCCCCCTATCTTTCCCTGGGATTTTTTCCAGAGCCGACATCCCCTTGAACCACCTTCTGCTACAGGCTGAAACTTGCTAGCCACTTTTCTCAGTTCCCTGTTCCTCCTTCTGAGCCAGACTGACGTTGCTTTTCTTGGCTCCAGTTTTCTGCCCTATTTTCATTAGAGAACTCTGTCCTGATTTTCTCAGCTTCCTGCTCCCTTAGGAAAATCTTTGACAATGGCTTGCAGTGCAGCTTTAGTCCAGGGAATATTAAATAAACAAAGAAATAAAAGGATCTTCAGAACACTTAATTTTAAAGGGGTAGATTTTGATAGCTTCAAAGAAAAGTGGGGCAGGGACAGTTTCAGGAGAAAAGGGAAGTTGGCAAGAAATTTTGTATGGGAGAACTGAGGGTATATAGGTGGTATAGGCAGTAGAAAAAGGAAGGAGGAAAGTGGCATCTGAGGCAGCAACTGAGCATGAGGAGCCAGAGAAGAGAATCATAAGGCCTTATCTTTTCTTTCTTTAAACCTTTGTTTTCCTCTGTTAATCTTAAAATCTTATTTTGCAGAGAGGCAAATTTATGTTCCTGATAATATTTGAAACTTCAAGATATCAAAGAAAATCGGTGTGTTCCATTAACTTTTAGAAATTTTACAGCTAGCTTTGTCCATATTGACTAAAAAATAATATACAACTTGAGAGTTTTGAATTAAGATTTCTTTGGGGTAAAATGAGGACTGTAGCCAGGAGACAATACCCCAAATAGTTCTGAGAGACTGATCCAAATAAATAGTGGGGGAAGTTCAATATATAAGATTTTGTTGAAAAGGGAGTTCAATGCAATCAATCATTTACTTTATAAGACGTTTCCTACTTTCACAAGGAGCTGATGTCATCATTTATTTAGTGCCTTCATAGACATGAAAAGTTGAAAAGATTAGGATCATGAAATCAGTTCCTGAAAATATCTAACTATCTAAAGCCCTGTTCCACCAGATTCCCTGGAGCACAGGGTACCACATTACACCCTGAAATCTCTCAAAGAGACGTTGAAGATAAACAGATGCAGCAGTAAAGGGTTGAACCTCTGCAGAGGCAGATGGCAAATACCCTTGTTGTTGTTCAGTCATTAGCAAATGCTCTTGGCAAGTGCCAGTTCATAGTTGACAGGGACCCATAATGATTTTAAATTTGACCATACATTGGGAGGTATTTCATGACCTTTTTGTTTCACATTGTTAGGAAGGCTCATTCCTAGTACCAGAGAGGGTTTTGCTGATAGGTCAATTGACGTGTTATTACTGGACTAGGTCTTAATTATCAAAAGTCCCTGGACACCTGTTTTCTAGTTATGATCCAGGAAAATATTCCCTCTCGTTATTGCCAAATTCAGATTTAAATTCAAGAAAGTAGGGAAATCAACTAGGCCATTAAGGTATGACCTATATCATATCCCTTATGATTATACAGTGGAAATAGCAAATACATTCAAGGGATTAGATCAGATAGGCAGAGTGCCTGAAGAACTATGGGCAGGGGTTCATGACCTTGTACTAGAGGCAGTGATCAAAAGCATCCCGAAGGGAAAAAAAATGCAAAAAGGCAACATGGCTGTCTGAGGAGGCATACAAATAGCTGAGAAAAGAACAGAAGCCAAAGGAGAAAAGGAAAGATATATAACTGAATGCAGAGTTTCAAAGAATAGCAAGGAGAGAGAAAACAGCCTTTCTAAGTGAACATTGCAAAGAAATAGAGGAAAACAATAGAATGGTAAAAACTAGAGATCTCTTAAAAAAAATAGAGATACCAAGGGAACATTTCACGCAAAGATGGGCACAATAAAGAAAAGAAATAATATGGACCTAACAGAAGCAAAAAAATATTAAGAAGAAGTGCCAAGAACACACAGAAGAACTAGGCAAAAGAGATCTTAATGATCCAGATAGCCATGATGGTGTGATCACTCACCTAGAGCCAGGAAACTTGGAATATGAAGTCAAGTAGGCCTTAGGAAACATAACTACAAACAAAGCTAGTGGAGATGATATAATTTCAGCTGATCTATTTCAAATTCTAAAAGACAATGCTGTTAAAGTGCTATGCTCAATATGCCAGCAAATATGGAAAACTCAGCAGTGGCCACAGGACTGGAAATGATCAGTTTTCATTCCAGTTCCAAAGAAGAGCAATGCCAAAGAATGTCCAATCTACTGCTATTGTTTTTTCAGTGATCATATACAGATGTGAGAGTTGAACCATAAAGAAAGCTGAGCACCAAATAATTGATGCTTTTGAATTGTGGTGTTAGGGAAGACTCTTCAGAGTCCCTTGGACTATGAAGAGATCAGACCAGTCAATCCTAAAGGAAATCAAACATTCAGTGGAAGGACTGATGCTGAAGCTTTCAGCACTTTGTCCACTTGATGCAAAGAACTGATTCATTAGAAAAGATCCTGATGTTTGGAAAGACTGAAGGCAGGAAGAGAAGGAGATGACAGAGATAAGATGCTTGGATGGCATCACTGACTCAATGAAAATGAGTCTGAGCTGTCAGGGTCCAGCCCCGGTGGATCCAAGGTAATTTGAAGGGTAGATGACATAGGCGAGGAAAATTTATTTATTTAGAAATATAATGAGAGATTAGTAAGAAATAGTGTAGTAGTAGGAACATTCAGTGGAGAAAAGAGGCTGAATAACTTGGATTACGGGAAAAGCTAATAAAGTTCCAGACAAGAAACTCGCACCATCTACGTTAGGCCACTGGCACCCATTTGAATAGTGGAGGGTGCCCTGCCTTGGGCTCCCTCTCTCATGGATCTTAGAAGCCGGGGCAAGTAAGTAGACATGGCAAGCCTCCCTGTTCCAGATGGGAATTCTGCCTGAGAATAGAGTAAAGAAGACACGGGGGAAACCAGTCTTTCCAGTGACTGGCCCCTTCTCTATTGTCTGGAAAGGCCTTATATACTTTTGATTTTACATAGAGATCAATGGATAATACAAAATTATGGAGTGTCAGCAGCCCTGACTCTTATGGAGACCAAGCTTTCTCTCTGCATACCTAGTTGTATTCATAAGTCTTAGGTGATTTACATCATCTTCTGGCCAGAGGGCCAATTAACATTTTACAGCCCTTTTCTGATAAGGCTAATAGTGTTGTTCTTCCCAAAGTCTGGTGCCACTCTCAGAAAGCACTAAATAAAGTTACATTCTTACATAGCAAGGATACAACATTTTATAACAAGAAAGTGGAGTACAATGATTTATAACAAAGAGAAAATTAATTAACTCAAAAGTCTAGTATTGCTAGCATCAAAACTACTATATTCTTATTTCTGCATCCTGATTATATTGATTAATATCCTCCCAGGTGCCTAAAAGATAAAAGATATGGAGGCCTGATGGCAAACATTAACTCAACAAACTCTTCACCAAACTAATTCTTAACTCTAAAAGGCTCTATATCTTTAAGCTGTTTTAAGCTTCATGCTTCTCACGGTTGGGCGCTGTAAACAATCCACAAGTCATAAAGTCCAGGCAGACCAGCCAGATAAGTTAGAAAGCCATCAAAGTGTTTTAAGCCAAGACATTCTTTTTATATGCAGGAGACTGTTAAGTGGAGCCCTAAGTTAATTCCTTTTAGAGGCAGAATAGTGGAAAGCACAGTACAATAAGGCAGGCAGACTCTAGTTTTGGGGGGTAGATGTTCAGGAAAACCCAGGGGGAAACCCTGAAGCCTGATTCACCTTGCCCATCAGGCCTCTTCGCTTGACCTTGTCATGGGTGGGATCTCCTGTGCTGGCTCCCGGCACTGAGCAAACTCTGGGAAATAGTGAAGGACAGGGAAACCTAGCATGCTGTAGTTCATGGGGTTGCAGAGTTGAATGCGACTTCATGACTGAACATCAACAACAACTTAATATGTTCAAGAAATTCAGTTAGGTCTATGTAGAATATAAAGATGCAGAAGGCATAACTTTTCACCTTGAGACTTTTAACATCTTAAAAGGAAGTAAAAGCAAGGGCAGAAATATTTATACCTCTTCACAACATGAAGTTGTGTTAAAACCCAACATTCAGAAACCTAAGTTCATGGCATACAGTCCCATCACTTCACAGCAAATAGGTGGGTAAACAATGGAAACAATCACAGACTTTATTTTTCTGGGCTCCAAAATCACTGTAGATGGTGACTGCAGCCAGGAAATTAAAAGATACTTCTTGGAAGAAAAGTTATGACCAATCTAGAGAGCATGTTAAAAAGCAGAGACATTACTTTGCCAACAAAGGTCCATCTAGTCAAAACTATGATTTTTCCAGTAGTCATGTATAGGTGTGAAAATTGGACTATAAAAAGAGCTGAGCACCAAAGAATTGATGCTTTTGAACTGTGGTGTTGGAGAAGACACTTGAGAGTCCTTTAGACAGCAAGGAGATCCAACCAGTCCATCCTGAAGGAACTCAGTCCTGAATATTCATTGGAAGGAATGATGGTGAAGCTGAAACTCCAATACTTTGGCCACCTGATGCAAAGATCTGACCAATTTGAAAAGACCCTGATGCTTGGAAAGATTGAGGGCAGGAGGAGAAGGGGACAACCAAGGATGAGATGTTTGGATGGCATCACCAGCTAAATGGACATGAGTTTGAGTAAACTCCAGGAGTCGGTGGTGAACAGGGAAGCCTGGCATGCTGCAGTCCATGGGGTCACAAAGAGTCAGACATGACTGAGTAACTGAACTGAACTGATAATATGAAGAGAGCCAAGGGAAGGTACAAAATAATATGATTTATTCAGCTGAGAAAATTAAATACAAATTGTGTATGCAAGGATGGGAATATAATCATAGATGAGGTGCAGTTTGATATGTGCTTTTAAAAGTTGAGTTGAATATTAATAGGTATCAATGACAAGGAAAGGAATTGTAAAGAGGGAAGATTACTAAACAAAGGCATGGAGACAGAAAAGATAAAGGTTGTGCTTAGTGAATTGGGAGTTATTTATTTAAGTTGGAACATTGGACATGTGCATTAAAGCTGAGAAATAATTGCAGAAAGAAACACTGAGGCCAAATTTTTGAAAACTCTAAATGTTAAGCTGAGCAGTTTGGACTTAATTGTAACAGTACTGTTAATGTTTATGAACAGTATCTTACTTATACCTGTACATTTAAGAAGATGTCCCTTTTAGTTTTATATAGCATAGTTTGGTTTGGGAGACAATTGGACATGGAGAGAAGTTGCAATATTCCAGGGGTGATAAACAATCAGGCCTTGAACTATTACAGTAGCAGAGATAATGGAATTATTCATTGCAGAGATAAAATCTGTGGATCTTGGCAAATGATTCCACGTCAGAAATGAGTGAGAGGGAGGTGTGATATGACTCTGTTGCTTTGTACTAAGGAGAATGGTGGTACCATTATTAAGAATACAAATAAAAAGGCCTATTTCCTTTGTTTGGTGCTTATCATATCTTCACATTCAACTAGTTTGTTAAAAAGTAGAGAAACCACATAGGATATTGATAAGGACCCTAGACTAGACTCTGAAGTTAGATTGTCTGGGTTTAAATCCTGGTTCCACGGCTTCTAATTTTGAGATCCTTGGAAAGCTGTGTGAACTCATCAAAGTCAAGCTTATTCAGGCTGAAGAATGAGATTGTTGATCATAGTACTTATGTCAGAATATGGCTATGAGAATTAATTTATAATTCACAAATTGCTCATGATATTAATTAATATTTAAATAGTAATTTTAAGAAAACAACATTTGAAGAAAAATATTTATGTGCTGCATTTGAACCAATAACATGGATATAAGTTCATATAGCAAGATAATTGGGAGACACTATAAATCAGCTCTTTCCTGCTGATTTAATGGGGACCAGCAAACACAATAAACCCACTAAAAATTATTTTGAAGAAAAAATTTAAAAAGGAAAATAAAGAGCTATAAACAAATAATTTTAATGCTGAGCCATCAGTGTTGTCCTTGAAACTCCTAAAACTCAAATTATTTCTCCTGTACAGAATGTTATAAGCACTTGCTGGCCACTTTGCATATTAAAAAGTCAGCAACAAATTTTTTCTACCCTGACACTGAACTTCAAAAAATGTAAAGTTCAAGGATTAACAAACTTAAACATTTTAAGAGTCATGAAATGAACTGTTTCCACTTCCATCTGGCTTTTATCAATTGTGATTCAGTTCCAGAAGGACTGCTGCACAATCAAAACACATAGTATCCCTCGTCAGATAATTCAATTTTATAAATGAATTACTTATGTGCCTATAAGTAAACACATTCCTATACATGAAGATATTGACTACTGTCAATGAGATAATCAAATCCAGGGAAAGGGTTATCTTTTTAAACCCTTTAAACTCAATAAGGACCCATATTTCTGAACTATGATAAATTCAATCAAGATTATTTCACTCTTACAGAAATGGCAAGTTAACAAAACTTTTTTTTAACAAAGAGATACAAGGTCAACAGAACAGACATCAAAAGAAAGCCATTTATTTTGTTAGAGAACTTTAGTCACACACACAAAAATATACTGCTATTTTGTACCACTTCAATGTCTGGGAAACCCACAAACATGCCAAAAGAAGGTGAATATTTCCAAAACAGGTGACTATGATCTCTGAAAGACAGCACAGAGTAAAGGAAACAACTTTTGAGTCTCAAAAACCTGGATGTTATCTCTGACTCTGCTACTTACGAACTCTGTGACCTTGACTGTATCAGTTCAGTTTAGTCGCTCAGTTGTGTCCGATCTTTGTGACCCCATGAATCACACCATGCCAGGCCTCCCTGTCCATCACCAACTTCTGGATTTCACTCAGACTCACATCCATCGAGTCCGTGATGCCATTCAGACATCTCATCCTCTGTCGTCCCCTTCTCCTCCTGCCCCCAATCCCTCACAGCATCAGTCTTTTCCAATGAGTCAACTCTTCGCATGAAGTGGCCAAAGTACTGGACTATCAGCTTTAGCATCATTCTTTCCAAAGAAATCCCAGGGCTGATCTACTTCAGAATGGATTGGTTGGATCTCCTTGCAGTCCAAGGGACTCTCAAGAGTCTTGTCCAACACCACAGTTCAAAACCATCAATTATTCGGTGCTCAGCC
>SJYW01029477.1:895561-929698 GCA_006410735.1 Raphicerus campestris
GCTCCCTCCCCACCCCACCTCCCCGGATCATCCCGTACACCAGCCCCAGAGTACATCACGAATACACAAGCATCCTGTATTCTGCATTGAACATAGACTGGCGCTTCACTTCTTATATGATAGTATACATGTTTCAGTGTCATTCCCTTTAGAATTAAAATCCAAAAAAGATGTCCTTTTCATTTTAGGGGACTGGAATGCAAAAGTAAGAAGTTAAGAAACACCTGAGGTAACAGGTAAATTTAGTCTTGGAAGACGGAATGAAGCAGGGAAAAGTCTAATAGAGTTTTGCCAAGAGAATGCCCTGGTCATAGCAAACACCCTCTCCCAACAATACAAGAGAACACTCTACACATGGACATCACCAGATGGTCAACACCGAAATCAGATTGATTATATTATTTGCAGCTAAAGATGAAGAAGCTCTATATAGTCAACAAAAACTAGACCAGGAGCTGACTGTGGCTCAGGTCATGAACTCTTTATTGCCATATTCAGACTTAAATTGAAGAAAGTAGAGAAAACCACTAGACCATTTAGGTATGATTTAAATCAAATCCTTTATGATTATACAGTGGAAGTGAGAAATACATTTAAGTGACTAGATCTGATAGAGTGCCTGATGACCTATGGGCAGAAGTTCGTGACATTGTACAGGAGACAGGGATCAAGACCATCCCCAGGGAAAAGAAATGCAAAATAGCAAAATGACTGAGAGTGGAGGCCTTACAAATAGCTGTGAAAAAACCAAAGGAGAAAAGGAAAGATATAAGCATCTGAATGCAAAGTTCCAAATAATAGCAAAGAGAGATAGAAAGCCTTCCTCAGCGATCAATGCAAAGAAATAGAGGAAAAGAACATAATGGCAAAGACTAGAGATCTCTTCAAGAAAATTACAGATACCACGGGAATATTTTATGCAAAGAAGGGAACTTTGATAGAAATGGTATAGCCCTGACAGAAGCGAAGATATTAAAAAGAGATGGCAAGAATACACAGAAGACCTGTACAACAAAGATCTTCATGACCCAGATAATCACGATGGTATGAACACTCAGCTAGAGCCAGACATCCTGGAATGTGAAGTCAAGTGGGCCCTAGAAAGCATCACTATGAACAAAGCTAGTGGAGGTGATAGAATTCCAGTTGAGCTAATTCAAATTCTGGAAAATGATGCTGTGAAAGTGCTGCACTCAATATGTCCACAAATAAGGAAAACTCAGCAGTAGCCACAGGCCTGGAAAAGGTCAGTTTTCATTCCAATCCCAAAGAAAGGCAATGCCAAAGAATGCTCAAACGACTGCACAATTGCACTCATCTCATACTCTAGTAAAGTAATATTCAAAATTCTCCAAGCCAGGCTTCAGTAATATGTGAACAGTGAAATTCCAGATGTTCAAGCTGGTTTTAAAAAAAGCAGAGGAAGCAGAGATCAAATTGCCAACATCTGCTGGATGAGTGCAAAAGGACCATTGGAAAGAGTTCCACAAAAACATCTACTTCTGCTTTATTGACTATACCAAAACATTTGACTGTGTGGATCACAATAAACTGTGGAAAATTGTGAAAGAGATTGGAATACCAGACCACCTGCCCTACCTCTTGAGAAACCTGTATGCAGGTAAGGAAGCAACAGTTAGAACTGAACGTGGAACAACAGACTACTTCCAAATAGGGCAAGGAGTACGTCAAGGCTGTATATTGTCACCCTGCTTATTATATGCAGAGTACATCACGAGAAACGCTGGACTGGAAGAAGCACAAGCTGGAATCCAGATTGCCAGGAGAAATATCAGTAAACTCAGATATGCAGATGACACCACCCTTATGGGAGAAAGTGAAGAACTAAAGAGCCTCTTGATGAAAGTGAAAGTGGAGAGTGAAAAAGTTGGCTTAAAGTTCAACATTCAGAAAACGAAGATCATGGCATCCAGTCCTATCACTTCATGGGGAATAGATGGGGAAACAGTGGAAACAGTGGCTGACTTTATTTTGGGGGGCTCCAAAATCACTGCAGATGATGACTGCAGCCATGAAATTAAAAGACACTTACTCCTTGGAAGAAAAGTTATGACCAACCTAGATAGTATATTCAAGAGCAGAGACATTACTTGGCTGACTAAGGTCCGTCTAGTCAAGGCTATTGTTTTTCCTGTGGTCATGTATGGATGTGACAGTTGGACTATGAAGCAGGCTGAGCGCCGAAGAATTGATGCTTTTGAACTGTGGTGTTGGAGAAGAATCTTGAGAGTCCCTTGGACAGCAAGGAGATCTAACCAGTCTATTCTGAAGGAGATGAGCCCTGTGATTTCTTTGGAAGGAATGATGCTAAAGTTGAAACTCCAGTACTTTGGCCACTTCATGTGAAGAGTTGACTCATTGGAAAAGACTCCGATGCTGGGAAGCATTGGGGGCAGGAGGAGAAGGGGAAGACAGAGGATGAGATGGCTGAATGGCATCATAGACTTGATGAACGTGAGTCTGAGTGAACTCCGGGAGATGGTGATGAACAGGGAGGCCTGGCGTGCTGCGATTCACGTGGTCGCAAAGTGTCGGACACGACTGAGCAACTGAACTGAACTGAGGCTGTGTCATATTACAAGTTCTGTCCCATAAGTTACAAGTGAAGCTAATGTCTGTCACTTCTGGATCAAAACCTAGAAAGGTGGATGTTAATTATTCAAGTTTTCCTGCTTCTCTGTCCCGTTGTCCAAGTGGACGATATGTTCCAGATGGTTTAGTTACAAAATGGTAGAGCCTCTGCTAGGCTGGTCACTGAATTAACTAAATAATAATAATAATAAGAATCTCTGTGAATATACATGTTAGAAATGTACCATGAGAGAGATATAAACTTCTGTTGTTTTAAGCCACTGAAATTCGGGATTGTTGCTGGGCAGCAGAACATAGCCTATCCTGACTGATTTAGTTACACCACCAATGGTGACATTATCACTGATCAAGGCTGGGCTGATGATACAGTGAAAAGTACAATAGGATAGAAATGACCAAAAATAGGTTTCAGACTTGTTTCATTAGCAAAGTGACTGGATAAAGCAATTAAACTGCTTTATGGCTTAATTCATATACTTTTCAAGTGGAGATATTAATAGTCTTGCTGTTCAGATAGACAGTTCAGTTGTTCAGTCATGTCCAACTCTTTGTGACCCTATGAACTGCACCATGCCAGGCTTCCCTGTCCATCACCAACTCATGGAGCTTGCTCAGACTCATGGCCATTTAGTCGGTGATGCCATCCAACCATCTCATCCTCTGTTGCTCCCTTCTCCTCCTGAACTCAATCTTTCCCAGCGTCATTGTCTTTTGCAGTGTCAGTTCTTCACATCAGGTGGCCAGAGTTTTGGAGTTTCAGCTTCAGCATAATTCCTCCCAATGAATATTCAGGATTGAGTCCCTTTAGGATTGACTGGTTTGATCTCCTTGATGTCCAAGGGACTCTCAAGATTGTTGTTAGAATAGCATACAGGTAATACATGAAATTGTGGGGAAAAACAAAGGACTATTATTGATTTCTAGCCTGAGGGGGCTAACTGTTTACACAAGCTCTTAGAGGAAGTTAAAGGAAAATAGCTCTATAGTGTGTATGTGTGTGTGTGTGTGTGTGTGTATATATATATTCAGATCAGTTCAGTCACTCAGTAATGTCCGACTCTTTGTGACCCCATGAATCGCAGCACACCAGGCCTCCCTGTCCATCACCAACTCCCAGAGTATATCCAAACCTATGTCCATTGAGTCAGGGATGCCATCCAACCATCTCATTCTCTGTCGTCCCCTTCTCCTCTTGCCCTCAATCTTTCCCAGGATCAGGGTATTTTCAAATGAATCAGCTCTTTGCATTAGGTGGCCGAAGTATTGGAGTTTCAGCTTCAACATCAGTCATTCCAATGAATACCCAAGACTGATTTCCTTTAGGATGGACTTTTTGGATCTCCTTGCTGTCCAAGGGTCTCTCAAGAGTCTTCTCTAACACCACAGTTCAGAAGCATCAATTCTTTGGCACTCAGCAATCTTTATAGTCCAACTCTCACATTCATACATGACTAATGGAAGAATTATAGCTTTGAGTAGAAAGACCTCTGTTGACAAAGTAATGTCTATGCTTTTTAATATGCTTTCTAGATTGGTTATAACTTCCCTTCCAAGAAGTAAGTGTCTTTTAATTTCATCGCTGCAGTCACCATCTGCAGTGATTCTGGAGCCCAGAAACAAAGTCAGCCACTGTTTCCCAATCTGTTTCCCATGAAGTGATGGGACCAGATGTCATGATCTTAGTTTTCTGAATGTTGAGTTTTAAGCCAACTTTTTCACTCTCCTCTTTCACTTTCAACAAGAGGCTCTTCAGTTCTTCACTTTCTGCCATAAGAGTGGTGGCATCTGCATACCTGAGGTTATTGATATTTCTCCCAGCAGTCTTGATTCCAGCTCGTATTTCATACAGCTCAGCATTTCTCATGATGTACTCTGCAAGTAAGATAAATAAGCAGGGTGACAATATACTGCCTTGACATACTCCTTCTCCTATTTGGAACCAGTGTGTTTTTCCATGTCCATTTCTAACTGTTGCTTCCTGATCTCCATACAGGTTTCTCAAAAGGCAGGTCAGGTTGTCAGGTAGTCCCATCTCTTTCAGAATTTTCCACAATTCATTTTTATCCACACAGTCAAAGACTTTGGCATAGTCAATAAAGGAGAAACATATGTTTTTGTTTTTGTTTTTGTTTTCTGGAACTCTCTTGCTTTTTCGATGATCCAGCAGATGTTGGCAATTTGCTCTCTGGTTCCTCTGCCTTTTCTAAAACCAACTTGAACATCTGGAAGTTCATGATTCACATACTGCAGAAGACTGGCTTGGAGAATTTTGAGTATTACTTTACTAGTGTGTGAGATGAATGCAATTGTGTGGTTGTTTGAGCATTCCTTGGCATTGCCTTTCTTTGTGATTGGAATGAAAACTGACCTTTTCCAGTCCTGTGGCCACTGCTGAGTTTTCCAAATTTGCTGGCATATTGAGTGCAGCACCTTCACAGCATCATCTTCCAGGATTTGAAAGAGCTCAACTGGAATTCCATCATCTCTACTAGCTTTGTTCATAGTGATGCTTTATAAGGTCCACTTGACTTCACATTCCAGGATGTCTGGCTTTACGTGAGTGGTCACACCATCGTGATTATCTGGGTCATGAAGATCTTTTTTGTACCATTCTTCTGTGTATTCTTGCCACCTGTTCTTAATATCTTCTGCTTCTGTTACGTACATACAATTTCTGTCCTTTATTGTGTCCATCTTTGCCTGAAATGTTCCCTTGGTATCTCTAAGTATCCTGAAGACTGTATGGTTATCTCAATAGATGCAAAGGAAGCCTTTGACAAAATTCAATATCCATTTATGATAAGAAACCCTTCAGAAAGCAGGCATAGAAGGAACATACCTCAACATAATAAAAGCCATATATGATAAACCCACAGCAAACATTATCTCAATGGTGAAAATTTGAAATCATTTTCCCTAAAGTCAGGAACAAGACAAGGGTGCCGAATCTCACCTCTAATTTTCAACATAGTTTTGGAACTGTTAACCACAGCAATAAGAGAAGAAATAGAAATAAAAGGAATCCAGATTTGAAAAGAAGAAGTGAAGATCTCATTGTTTGCAGATGACATGATCCTCTACATAGAAAACCCTAAAGANAACATAGTTTTGGAACTGTTAACCACAGCAATAAGAGAAGAAATAGAAATAAAAGGAATCCAGATTTGAAAAGAAGAAGTGAAGATCTCATTGTTTGCAGATGACATGATCCTCTACATAGAAAACCCTAAAGACTCCACCAGAAGATTAACAGAGCTAAGCAATGAATATAGTAAATTTGAAGGATGTAAAACTAACACAGAGAATTCCCTTGCATTCCTATATACTAATAATGAGAAAACAGACACCTTATCTTCGACAAAGGAGGCAAGAACATACAATGGAGTAAAGCTAGTCTCTTTAACAGGTGGTGCTGGGAAAACTGGTCAACCACATGTACAAGAATGAAACTAGATCACTTTCTAACTCCACACACAAAAATAAACTCAAAATGGATTAAAGATCTAAACGTAAGACCAGANTACAATCTTGCAATTTTGTCAACCTCTAGAGGGTTAGATTTTCTGAATGTTGAAAGCAGATCACTGCCATATCCATATAATAGCCTGTAGAAGAAAAAAATACTAGAGTCAGCAACTTCATTTTTTTTATATTTAGTAAACATTTAACTTAAAGATAGTTTTATATTTGCAAAATTTTTACTAAGATACTATGAAAATTTTCATATATCCTGTAAACCAATTTCCCTAATAATGAAATCTTATATCAGTACATTTGTTACAACTAGGAAGCCAATATTAATATAATTAAATGAAGTCTGATGTTTTTTTCTGTGATCAGACAGATGTTAGGAATTTGATCCCTAGTTCCTCTGCCTTTTCTAAATCCAGCTTGTACATCTGGAAGNCTTATATCAGTACATTTGTTACAACTAGGAAGCCAATATTAATATAATTAAATGAAGTCTGATGTTTTTTTCTGTGATCAGACAGATGTTAGGAATTTGATCCCTAGTTCCTCTGCCTTTTCTAAATCCAGCTTGTACATCTGGAAGCTCTCAGTTAATGTACTGCTGAGACAGATATTGAAGGACTTTCAGCAATACCTTGCTAGAATGTGAAATGAATGCAATGGGATGGTAGCTTGAACATTATTTAGCACTGATTCTCTTTAGGATTTGAGTGAAAACTGACTTTTTCCAGTCCTATGGCCCCTGCTGACTTTTCCAAATTTGCTGGTATATTCAGGACAACACTTTCACAGCATCATTTTTAGGATTTTCAGTAGATCAGCTGGAATTCCATTACCTCCTCTAGCTTTGTTCACAGTAATACTTTCTAATGCTCACTTGACTTCACATTCAAAGATGTCTGGGTCTAGGTGAGTGACCACACCATCGTGGATATCTGGCCATTAGGACACATTTTGTACAGTTCTTCTGTGCATTCTTGCCACCTCTACTTAATATCTTCAGCTTCTGTTAGATCCTTACAACTTCTGTTCTTTATTGTGCCCATCTTTGCCTGAAATGTTCTCTTGGTATCTCTAATTTTCCTGAAGAGACCTCTAGTCTTTCCATTCTTTAGTTTTCCTTTACTTCTTTGTGCTATTCACTTAAAGAGGACTTTCTTATTTTGCCTTGCTATTCTTTGTAACTCTGCATTCAGATGGATATATCTTTCCTTTTCTCCTTTGCCTTTCACTTCTCTTCTTTTCCCTTATTTGTAAGGCCTCCTCAGGCAGCTGTTTTGCCTCTTTGCATTTCTTTTTCTTGTGCATGGTCTTGATCACTACTTCCTATACAATGCCGTGAACCTCCATCCATAGTTCTTCAGGTACACTGTCTATCAGATCTAATCCCTTGAATCTATTTGTCACTTCCACTGTATAATCATAAGTTTGTATTTAGTTTCCATACCTTCTTCAATTTAAGTCTGAATTTTGCAAGAAGTTCATGATCTGAGCCACAGTTAATTCCTGGTCTTGATTTCACTGACTGTATAGAGTTTCTCCATCTTTGCCTGCAAAGAATATCATCAGTCTGATTTTGGTGTTGATCATCTGGTGATGTCCACTTGTAGAGTCAGGTCTTGTGTTGTTGGAAAAGGGTGTTTTCTATGACCAGTGCATTCTCTCGGCAAAACTCTACTAGCCTTTTCCCTGCTTCATTTTGTACTCCAAAGTGAAACTTGCCTGATACTCCAGGTATCTCTTGACTTCCTACATTTACATTCCCTTTTTTTTTTTTTTTAACTTAATGTTTTCAGTGTATTCCAAGATCCCATCCAGGATACTATACCACATTTTGTTAAGTTATCCTATCTCCTTAGACTCTTTGGCNATAGTTTTATATTTGCAAAATTTTTACTAAGATACTATGAAAATTTTCATATATCCTGTAAACCAATTTCCCTAATAATGAAATCTTATATCAGTACATTTGTTACAACTAGGAAGCCAATATTAATATAATTAAATGAAGTCTGATGTTTTTTTCTGTGATCAGACAGATGTTAGGAATTTGATCCCTAGTTCCTCTGCCTTTTCTAAATCCAGCTTGTACATCTGGAAGCTCTCAGTTAATGTACTGCTGAGACAGATATTGAAGGACTTTCAGCAATACCTTGCTAGAATGTGAAATGAATGCAATGGGATGGTAGCTTGAACATTATTTAGCACTGATTCTCTTTAGGATTTGAGTGAAAACTGACTTTTTCCAGTCCTATGGCCCCTGCTGACTTTTCCAAATTTGCTGGTATATTCAGGACAACACTTTCACAGCATCATTTTTAGGATTTTCAGTAGATCAGCTGGAATTCCATTACCTCCTCTAGCTTTGTTCACAGTAATACTTTCTAATGCTCACTTGACTTCACATTCAAAGATGTCTGGGTCTAGGTGAGTGACCACACCATCGTGGATATCTGGCCATTAGGACACATTTTGTACAGTTCTTCTGTGCATTCTTGCCACCTCTACTTAATATCTTCAGCTTCTGTTAGATCCTTACAACTTCTGTTCTTTATTGTGCCCATCTTTGCCTGAAATGTTCTCTTGGTATCTCTAATTTTCCTGAAGAGACCTCTAGTCTTTCCATTCTTTAGTTTTCCTTTACTTCTTTGTGCTATTCACTTAAAGAGGACTTTCTTATTTTGCCTTGCTATTCTTTGTAACTCTGCATTCAGATGGATATATCTTTCCTTTTCTCCTTTGCCTTTCACTTCTCTTCTTTTCCCTTATTTGTAAGGCCTCCTCAGGCAGCTGTTTTGCCTCTTTGCATTTCTTTTTCTTGTGCATGGTCTTGATCACTACTTCCTATACAATGCCGTGAACCTCCATCCATAGTTCTTCAGGTACACTGTCTATCAGATCTAATCCCTTGAATCTATTTGTCACTTCCACTGTATAATCATAAGTTTGTATTTAGTTTCCATACCTTCTTCAATTTAAGTCTGAATTTTGCAAGAAGTTCATGATCTGAGCCACAGTTAATTCCTGGTCTTGATTTCACTGACTGTATAGAGTTTCTCCATCTTTGCCTGCAAAGAATATCATCAGTCTGATTTTGGTGTTGATCATCTGGTGATGTCCACTTGTAGAGTCAGGTCTTGTGTTGTTGGAAAAGGGTGTTTTCTATGACCAGTGCATTCTCTCGGCAAAACTCTACTAGCCTTTTCCCTGCTTCATTTTGTACTCCAAAGTGAAACTTGCCTGATACTCCAGGTATCTCTTGACTTCCTACATTTACATTCCCTTTTTTTTTTTTTTTAACTTAATGTTTTCAGTGTATTCCAAGATCCCATCCAGGATACTATACCACATTTTGTTAAGTTATCCTATCTCCTTAGACTCTTTGGCTATGACAGTTTCTCAGGCTTTTCTTTTTTTTTTTTTTTATGACTTTAACAGTTTGAAAACTGGTCAAAAATTTTATACAGTGTTCCTCAATTGAGAAATGTTTGAAGTTTTTTTTTTCTCATGATAAACTGAAGCTATAACTTTTTTTATGGAGAAAGACCACAGAAATAAGAATTCATCCCCATTGTATTATTTCAAAGGCACATGCTATCAACATGACTTATCACTGATGATATTAAACCTGACACCTGGCTCCTGACTACATTTTTCTATTATGAATTGACACCTCTCTCTACAACTCACCCTCCTTCCTTCTTTTCTCCCTCTCTTATTCCTCTTTCTTTCCTTCCCTTCCTATTTTTTTAGCCTATTATTTGTCAACAAGTCAATAATTATAGCTCATAGCTAAGGGGTTCAGAGTTATGCTCCACATTCTTGAGGGATTCTGGTCAACTTCTTCCAAAAACACAAGTGACGACTCTGCACATGGACATCACCAAAATGTTAATACAAAAATCAGACTGATTATATTCTTTGCAGCCAAAGATAGAGAATCTTTATACAGTTAGCAAAAACAAGACCAGGATCTGACTGTGGTTAAGATCATGAATTCCTTATTGCAAAATTCAGACTTAAATTAAAGAAAGTAGGGAAAACCACTAGGCCATTCATATAAGACCTAAATCAAACCCCTTATGATCATACAGTGGAAGTGACAAATAGATTCAAGGGATTAGATCTGATAGAAAGTGTACCTGAAGAACTATGGGCAGAGGTTCATAACACTGTACAGGAGGCTGTGATCAAAACTACCCTCAAGAAGAAGAAATGCAAAAAGACAAAATGGCTGTCTGAGGAGGTCTTACTAATAGCTGAGAAAACAAGAGAAGTGAAAGGCAACAGAAAAGAGAAGAGACACCCATCTGAATGCAGTGTTCCAAAGAATAGCAAGGAGATAAAAGAAAGCCTTCCTCAGTGAACAATGCAAAGAAATAGAAGAAAACAATAAAATGAGGAAGACTAGAGATCACTTCAAGAAAATTAGAGATACCAAAGAAACATTTCATGCAAAGATGGGCTCGATAAAGGACAGAAACAGTATGGACATAACAGAAACAAAAGATATTCAGAGATGGCAGGAAAGTGCAGAAGAACTATACCAAAAAGATCTTAATGACCCAGATAACCATGATGGTGTGATCACTCACCTAGAGACAGACATCCTGAAATGCAAAATCAAGTGGGCCTTAGTAAACATCATATGAAGAGCTATTTCAAAATCTAAAAAAATGATGCTGTTACTGCTTCAACCAATATGCCAAAAATTTTGTAAAACTCAACAGTGGCCAAAAGGCTAGAAGAGGTCAGTTTTCATTCCAATTCCAAAGAAGGGCAATGCAAAAGGTTGTCCAAACTACCAGACAATTGACTCATCTCACACACTAGCAAGGTAATAGTCAAAATCCTTCAAGCTAGGCTTCAACAGTATGTGAATGGAGACCTCCCTTATATACAAGCTGCATTTAGAAAAGGCAGAAGAACCAGAGATCAAATTGCCAACATCTGTTGGATCATCAAAAAAGTATTCAAAAAATGAAGACCATGGCATCCAGTCCCATCACTTCATGGCAAATAGATAGAAAACAATGGAAAGAGTGACAGACTCTATTTTTTGGACTCCAAAATTACTGTGAGTGAAGAGTGCAGCCATGAAATAAAAAGACGTTTGCTCCTTTGAAGAAAAGCTATGAGAAACTTAGACAGCATATTAAAAAGCAGAGGTATTGTTTTGTTGACCAAATTCCATATAGTCAAGGCTATGGTATTTCCAGTAGTCATGTATCAATGTGAGAGTTGGGCCTTAAAAAAGGCTGAGTGCTGATGCTTTTGAGCTGTGTTGTTGAAGACTCTTGAGAGTCCCTTGGTTTGCAAGGAGCTCAAACCAGTCAATCCTAAAGGAAACCATCTCTGAATATTCTTTGGAAGTAGTGATGCTGAAGCTCCAATACTTTGGCTGTGTGATGAGAAAGGCTGACTTATTACAAAAGATCCTGAAACTGAGATAGACTGAAGGCAGGAGGAGAAGGGGATGACAGAGGATTTGATGGTTGGATGCTGTTACTAACTCAATGTACATGAGTTTGAGCAAACTCTGGGAGATGATGCAGGACAAAGAAGCCTGGAATGCTGCAGTCCATGGGTTCACAAAGAGTAGGACATGACTGATCAACTTAACAAGATTGATTTTACAGCATTATGTTTACCAATTTTTTTAGAATTATTTTTTATTCTATTCATTTGTTTCTGCACAATTTAGTGAGCAGTCTCCTATTCTAGACTTTCTAGGTTTTTTTTGGCAGAGATAGTTCTTCACCAGTCAACTCAGTTTGGGTTTCTGAGTATATATGTTGTTAACATATTTGGGAAGGTGGATCTTGCTCTCAGTGTCTATTTTTGGGTGAGGCCACTATGAGAGCTCTTATGTTGGGATTGATACCATTAACATTTTTATAGGGATTGCATTAAAGTTGTAGATTGCTTTGGTAGATGGATAGGCTTTATAGTAAAATCTGGATTATCTTTGTGCTAGCATTTCATTACTAAAATATCTTAGTCTTGTCATTTTACCTTTTTCACATATCTAATAGCCTTTTGGGGGCAACATCAGTTCAGTCCAGTTCAGTCGCTCAGTCGTGTCTGACTCTCTGTGACCCCATGAACTGCAGCATGTCAAGCCTCCCTGTCCATCATCAACTCCCAGAGTTTACTCAAACTCATGTCATGGAGTCAGTGATGCCATCCAGCCATCTCATCCTCTGTCGTCCCCTTCTCCTCCTGCCCCCAATCCCTCCCAGCATCAGAGTCTTTTCCAATGAGTCAACTCTTCACATGAGGTGGCCAAAGTACTGGAGTTTCAGCTTTAGCATCAGTCCTTCCAATGAACACCCAGGACTGATCTCCTTTAGGATGAACTGGTTGAATCTCCTTGCAGTCCAAGGGACTCTCAAGAGTCTTCTCCAACACCACAGTTCAAAACCATCAATTCTTCGGCACTCAGCTTTCTTCACAGTCCAACTCTCACATCCATACATGACTACTGGGAAAACCATAGCCTTGACTAGACGGACCTTTGTTGGCAAAGTAATATTTCTGCTTTTAACATGGATACACATTATTTGACATGGGAAACAAAGGAGAAAGTGAACTTTATGTCTTGGATACATATTGGACTTAAAATTAACTTAAATAATGTACTGTATTGACCAATTCAAATCCCTCTGGAGCATACCCCATCAGTGGTTCTAGAAGGATCAGTGGTCAGTGTTAGAGTAGCAGCTTTACCAAGATGGGAGGGCGACTAGCCGTGTAGACTGCTGATCTCCTCTCCTGGGTCAGACTAGCCACTCTCGTGTATAATATAGGCTTAATAGTTAACCTTCGTGGGTTAAAGGAGACAAAATATTGTAAAATTGTAAAGTAGGGGAAGTGCTTTTGCAAGCCTGATTTTTTTTCCATAATACAGTTGATTTACAATGTTGTGTTGATTGATGTGCAGAAAGAAATTCAGTTCCGTTATCCAGTTAAATTCAGCCAAAGAGTTCACTTGTGTTTTTCCATAAGTTATGAAATGAACTTTTTTGCCAACCCAATACATGTATACATTCTTTTTTACTTTCTTTTTCATTATGATCTTTAACAGGTTATTAAACATAATTCCGTGTGCTATATGGTAGGACTTTTTTGTTCATCCATTCTGTATGTAATGTTTTGCATCTTCTAATCCCAAACCCACACTCATGCTTCCCCTTGACAACTGCAAGTCTGTTCTCTAAGTTTGTGAGTTTGCTTCTGTTTTGTAGGTATATTCACTTGCATTATAGTTTAGATCCAACAGGTTAGTGGTATATGGCATTTGTCTTCTCTTTCTGACTTACCTCAGTTAGTAGGATAATCTCTAGATACATTCATGTAGCTGCAAATGCTGATATTTCATTCTTTTCTACAGTTAAACAGTATTGTATTTGTGTATGTATATGTACCACATCTTTTTTATTCATTCATCTATTGATGACATTCATTTTCTTTTCATTTCTTGACTACTGTAAATAGTGCTGCTATGAACATAAGGGTGCATGTATCTTTTCAAATTAGAGTGTTCTCTGGATATGTGCCCAAGAATGAGATTGCTGAATCATATGACAACTCTATTTTCAGCTTTTAGATAAGCCTCTCTATATACTATTTCCCACAGTTGGCTGTACCAATTTACACTCCCACCAACAGTGTAGGAAGGTCTTTTTTTTTTTCCCCAAACTTTATCCAGCATTTATTTGTGGACTTTTTAATGATGGTCATTCTGACCTGTGGGCAGTGGTGCCTTATTGTAGTTTATTTATTTATTTTTAAATTGAAGGATAATTGCTTTAGAGCATTTTGTTGTTTTCTGCAAAATATCAACATGAATCAGTCATAGGTGTACATTTGTCCCCACTCACTGTAGTTTTGACTTGCATTTCTCTACTAATTACTGATGTTGTTCATTTTTTCATGTGACTGTTGGCTGTATGTATGTCTCCTTTGAAGAAATGTCTATTGAAGTCTTTTGCCCATTCACCCATCTTGTGAGTGGCATGTTTGTTATTGATTTGTATGAATTATTTGCATATTTTGGAGAGTAACCCCTTGTTGGTCACATCATTTACAAATATTTTCTCCTAGTCCATAGGTCATCTTTTTGTTTTATTTATGATGTTCACTTCTGTGTAAAAGCTTGTAAGTTTTATTAGGTCCCATTTGTTTTCATGCTCTGAGTTTTAACAGACTGCCCCCATAGTAAAATTGTGTTTGACAGTAATACCTGTCTTTAAATTGGTAAGTTAGCCTAAATTGTGATTGTACACATGTGATTATTAAGTCACTTCAGTCATATCTGAATCTTTGAGACCTCGTGGACTGTAGCCCACCAAGCTCCTCTGTGGATAGGATTTTCCATGCAAGAATACCAGAGTGGATTGCCATGTCCTCTTCCAGGGGATCTTTATAACTTAGGGAAGTCTCCTGCATTGGCAGCTGGGCTCTGTACCACTAGCACCACCGGGGAAGCCCAAATTGTGACTAGTTATTAATAAAATAATAGTCTATATGACAGTTTTATTAGTAAAACATTTTTTTAGATTAATTTTATTAGAGTATAATTACTTTACAGNATGGCATCTGGTCACATCACTTCATTGGAAATAGATGGGGAAACAGTGGAAACAGTGTCAGACTTAATTTTGGGGGGCTCCCAAATCACTGCAGATGGTGATTGCAACCATGAAATTAAAAGACGCTTCCTCCTTGGGAGGAAAGTTATGACCAACCTAGGTAGCATATTCAAAAGTAGAGACATTATTTTGCCAACAAAGGTCCGTCTAGCCAAGGCTATGGTTTTTCCAGTGGTCATATATGTATATGAGAGTTGGACTGTGAAGAAAGCTGAGCGCCGAAGAATTGATGGTTTTGAAATGTGATGTTGGGGAAGAGTCTTGAGCATCCCTTGGACTGCAAAGAGATCCAACCAGTCCATTCTAAAGGACATCAGTCTTGGATGTTCTTTTGAAGGACTGATGCTAAAGCTGAAACTCCAATACTTTGACTACCTCATGCAAAGAGTTGACTCATTAGAAAAGACTTTGATGCTGGGAGGGATTGGGGGCAGGTGGAGAAGGGGACAACAGAAGATGAGATGGGTGGATGTCATCACTGACTTGATGGACATGAGTTTTAGTGAACTCCAGGAGTTGGTGATGGACAGGGAGGAGATCTGGCGTGCTGCAGTTCATGGGGTCGCAAAGAGTCGGACATGACTGAGTGACTGAACTGAACTGATGTGTATCAATTTTGATGTTGTGTATAAATTTACACAAAGTTGTATGTCTATTATATGTCTATAAAGTTGTAAAAAGTAAATAACAGTATATTTTGGTATTTATGATTATATATCATCTCTTTCCAATTTACCTTTTTATTCCCACCACCCTCATTTCATTTTATATACTCAGTACAACAGCCTGTCTAGTTTCCTTACTATTCTTTCTTCAGGACTCATGATTGTCACCTTCCATTTTTAGCTAGAATTTTTGTATCTCAGTGAATGACTTAATTGTCAAGTTTCTCTGCCTTTGTCACTCATGTAAATATTCTTGTGAACTGGATCATCTCTCTGTTGAATTCTCCTAAAGCTTTTAATGCCTTTTATGCCATTAGTTTGATTTTGCCCTATGCTATATTTCCTCATTAGATTTTCTGCTCTTTTAAAACATCGTTTTCCTCTTATGTATCACTAACTTGTATCTTCTGTAGCAGTTGTTCAATATATATTTTAAAACTAAATGAGTAAATGTAAGACAGAATATAATTACATACAAAGCAACTATGAACAGAAATAAATCTTTTAGGGGTTCAGAGAAGCAAAATATTATTAAAGAAAAATATTTCACTAGGGAGAAGTTATATGAACTGAACTTTCATGAGATGGGTAGATGAGAGACTAATGGGACTGACATATATATGCTACTATGTATGAAACAGATAACTAGTGAGAATCTACTGTATAGTACAGGGGACTCTATTCAAGGCTCTGTGATGACTTAAATTGGAAAGAAATTCAAAACAGAGTTTATATATGTATACACATAGCAGATTCATTTTGCTGAACAGCAAAACTAACATAACACTGTAAAGTAATTATACTCTAATAAAATTAATCTAAAAAAATGTTTTACTAATAAAACTGTCATATAGACTATTATTTTATTAATAACTAGTCACAATTTGGGCTTCCCCGGTGGTGCTAGTGGTACAGAGCCCAGCTGCCAATGCAGGAGACTTCCCTAAGTTATAAAGATCCCCTGGAAGAGGACATGGCAATCCACTCTGGTATTCTTGCATGGAAAATCCTATCCACAGAGGAGCTTGGTGGGCTACAGTCCACGAGGTCTCAAAGATTCAGATATGACTGAAGTGACTTAATAATCACATGTGTACAATCACAATTTAGGCTAACTTACCAATTTAAAGACAGGTATTACTGTCAAACACAATTTTACTATGGGGGCAGTCTGTTAAAACTCAGAGCATGAAAACAAATGGGACCTAATAAAACTTACAAGCTTTTACACAGAAGTGAACATCATAAATAAAACAAAAAGATGACCTATGGACTAGGAGAAAATATTTGTAAATGATGTGACCAACAAGGGGTTACTCTCCAAAATATGCAAATAATTCATACAAATCAATAACAAACATGCCACTCACAAGATGGGTGAATGGGCAAAAGACTTCAATAGACATTTCTTCAAAGGAGACATACATACAGCCAACAGTCACATGAAAAAATGAACAACATCAGTAATTAGTAGAGAAATGCAAGTCAAAACTACAGTGAGTGGGGACAAATGTACACCTATGACTGATTCATGTTGATATTTTGCAGAAAACAACAAAATGCTCTAAAGCAATTATCCTTCAATTTAAAAATAAATAAATAAACTACAATAAGGCACCACTGCCCACAGGTCAGAATGACCATCATTAAAACTGTCTCTTATACACATCTTGTATGTAATTATATTCTGTCTTACATTTACTCATTTAGTTTTAAAATATATATTGAACAACTGCTACAGAAGATACAAGTTAGTGATACATAAGAGGAAAACGATGTTTTAAAAGAGCAGAAAATCTAATGAGGAAATATAGCATAGGGCAAAATCAAACTAATGGCATAAAAGGCATTAAAAGCTTTAGGAGAATTCAACAGAGAGATGATCCAGTTCACAAGAATATTTACATGAGTGACAAAGGCAGAGAAACTTGACAATTAAGTCATTCACTGAGATACAAAAATTCTAGCTAAAAATGGAAGGTGACAATCATGAGTCCTGAAGAAAGAATAGTAAGGAAACTAGACAGGCTGTTGTACTGAGTATATAAAATGAAATGAGGGTGGTGGGAATAAAAAGGTAAATTGGAAAGAGATGATATATAATCATAAATACCAAAATATACTGTTATTTACTTTTTACAACTTTATAGACATATAATAGACATACAACTTTGTGTAAATTTATACACAACATCAAAATTGATACACATCAGTTCAGTTCAGTCACTCAGTCATGTCCGACTCTTTGCGACCCCATGAACTGCAGCACGCCAGATCTCCTCCCTGTCCATCACCAACTCCTGGAGTTCACTAAAACTCATGTCCATCAAGTCAGTGATGACATCCACCCATCTCATCTTCTGTTGTCCCCTTCTCCACCTGCCCCCAATCCCTCCCAGCATCAAAGTCTTTTCTAATGAGTCAACTCTTTGCATGAGGTAGTCAAAGTATTGGAGTTTCAGCTTTAGCATCAGTCCTTCAAAAGAACATCCAAGACTGATGTCCTTTAGAATGGACTGGTTGGATCTCTTTGCAGTCCAAGGGATGCTCAAGACTCTTCCCCAACATCACATTTCAAAACCATCAATTCTTCGGCGCTCAGCTTTCTTCACAGTCCAACTCTCATATACATATATGACCACTGGAAAAACCATAGCCTTGGCTAGACGGACCTTTGTTGGCAAAATAATGTCTCTACTTTTGAATATGCTACCTAGGTTGGTCATAACTTTCCTCCCAAGGAGGAAGCGTCTTTTAATTTCATGGCTGCAATCACAATCAGCAGGGACTTTAGAGCCCCAGAAAATAATCTGCCAGTGTTTCCACTGTTTCCTCATCTATTCCCATGAAGTGATGGGACCAGATGCCAGGATCTTAGTTTTCTGAGTGTTGAGCTTTAAGCCAACTTGTTCACGCTCCTCTTTCACTTTCATCAAGAAGCTTTTTAGCTCCTCTTCACTTTTGCCATTAGGGTGGTGTCATCTGCATATTTGAGGTTATTGATATTTCTCCCAGCAATCTTGATTCCAGCTTGTGTTTCTTCCAGCCCAGTGTTTCTCATGATGTACTCTGCACATAAGTTAAATAAGCGGGATGACAATATACAGCCTTGATGTATTCCTTTTCCTATTTGGAACCAGTCTGCTGTTCCATGTCCACTTCTAACTGTTGCTTCCTGACCTGCATATAAGATTATCAAGAGGCAAGTCAGGTGGTCTGATATTCCCATCTCGTTCAGAATTTTCCAGTTTATTGTGATACACACAGTCAAAGGCTTTGGCATAGTCAGTAAAGCAGAAATAGATGTTTTTCTAGAACTCTCTTCCTTTTTCGATGATCCAGCAAATGCTGGCAATTTGCTCTCTGATTCCTCTACCTTTTTAAAAACCAACTTGAACATCAGGAAGTTCACGATTCACATACTGCTGAAGCCTGGCCTGGAGAATTTTGAGTATTACTTTACTAGTGTGTGAGATGAGTACAACTGTGTGGTAGTTTGAGCATTCTTTGGCACTGCCCTTTTTTGGGATTGGAATGAAAACTGACCTTTTCCAGTCCCATGGCCACTGCTGAGTTTTCCAAATTTGCTGGCATATTGAGAGCAGCACTTTCACAGCATCATCTTTCCGTATTTGAAATAGCTCACCTGAAATTCCATCACTTCCATTAGCTTTGTTCTTATTGATACATATATATGTTGTTAAATGATTACCACAGTAGGGTTATTTAATACTTCTATCACTTCACAAAGTTACCATTTCTTTGTTTTTGGTTTGGTGAGAACATTTAAGATTTACTGTCATCACTTTTCAAGTATAAAGTACAAATTTGATAACTGCAATCTATCACCATACTATATATTAGATTCTCAGAATTTATTCATCTTGTAATTGAAAACTTTTACCCTTTGACTAGCATCTCCCCATTTCTCCTACTCTCCAGACCCAGGCAACTAACAGCCTACTCCTTTTCTGTCAGTTTGACTTCTTTAGATTTCACACATAAATTATATCATGCAGTATTTGTCTTTCTGTGACTTATTTCACTTAGCCCTAATACCTTCAAGTTTCATCCATGCTGTTGCAAATGACAAGATTTCCTTTTTTCTCATGTCTGAATTATATTTCATTATATATATTATAATGAAATTATAATTTCCATTATAACATATATATATATATATGTATATATATAAACATCATCTGTATTCATCTATAGTTGAATGCTTAGGTTGTTTCCATATCGTTACTGTTGTGAATAATGTTGCAATGAACATGGGAGTGCAGATATTCTTGTAAATTCTTACCTTATTCCCTTTGGATATATATCCAGAAGGAGAATTCCTGGATCACATGGTAGTTTTCTTTTAAATTTTTGAAGAGCCCCAGACTGTTTTCCGTAGTAACTGAACCAATTTACATTCTCATCAATAGTGCATGAGGATTCCATTTTCACTACATCTTCACCTACCCTTGTTACCTCTTCTTCTTGGTAATAGCCATTCTAACAGGTATGAGATGATATTTCATTGTGGATTTTATTTGAATTCCCTTGATGATTAATGATGTTGAATACATTTTCATGTCCTTGTTGTCCATCTGAATGTCTTCTTTGAAAAAAATAAAATGTTTATTCAATTTTTTCTGCCCATTTGAAAATCAGATTGTTTGCTTTTTGCTTTGAGTTGCATGTTCCTNGGCATCCAGTCCCATCACTTCATGGCAAATAGATAGAAAACAATGGAAAGAGTGACAGACTCTATTTTTTGGACTCCAAAATTACTGTGAGTGAAGAGTGCAGCCATGAAATAAAAAGACGTTTGCTCCTTTGAAGAAAAGCTATGAGAAACTTAGACAGCATATTAAAAAGCAGAGGTATTGTTTTGTTGACCAAATTCCATATAGTCAAGGCTATGGTATTTCCAGTAGTCATGTATCAATGTGAGAGTTGGGCCTTAAAAAAGGCTGAGTGCTGATGCTTTTGAGCTGTGTTGTTGAAGACTCTTGAGAGTCCCTTGGTTTGCAAGGAGCTCAAACCAGTCAATCCTAAAGGAAACCATCTCTGAATATTCTTTGGAAGTAGTGATGCTGAAGCTCCAATACTTTGGCTGTGTGATGAGAAAGGCTGACTTATTACAAAAGATCCTGAAACTGAGATAGACTGAAGGCAGGAGGAGAAGGGGATGACAGAGGATTTGATGGTTGGATGCTGTTACTAACTCAATGTACATGAGTTTGAGCAAACTCTGGGAGATGATGCAGGACAAAGAAGCCTGGAATGCTGCAGTCCATGGGTTCACAAAGAGTAGGACATGACTGATCAACTTAACAAGATTGATTTTACAGCATTATGTTTACCAATTTTTTTAGAATTATTTTTTATTCTATTCATTTGTTTCTGCACAATTTAGTGAGCAGTCTCCTATTCTAGACTTTCTAGGTTTTTTTTGGCAGAGATAGTTCTTCACCAGTCAACTCAGTTTGGGTTTCTGAGTATATATGTTGTTAACATATTTGGGAAGGTGGATCTTGCTCTCAGTGTCTATTTTTGGGTGAGGCCACTATGAGAGCTCTTATGTTGGGATTGATACCATTAACATTTTTATAGGGATTGCATTAAAGTTGTAGATTGCTTTGGTAGATGGATAGGCTTTATAGTAAAATCTGGATTATCTTTGTGCTAGCATTTCATTACTAAAATATCTTAGTCTTGTCATTTTACCTTTTTCACATATCTAATAGCCTTTTGGGGGCAACATCAGTTCAGTCCAGTTCAGTCGCTCAGTCGTGTCTGACTCTCTGTGACCCCATGAACTGCAGCATGTCAAGCCTCCCTGTCCATCATCAACTCCCAGAGTTTACTCAAACTCATGTCATGGAGTCAGTGATGCCATCCAGCCATCTCATCCTCTGTCGTCCCCTTCTCCTCCTGCCCCCAATCCCTCCCAGCATCAGAGTCTTTTCCAATGAGTCAACTCTTCACATGAGGTGGCCAAAGTACTGGAGTTTCAGCTTTAGCATCAGTCCTTCCAATGAACACCCAGGACTGATCTCCTTTAGGATGAACTGGTTGAATCTCCTTGCAGTCCAAGGGACTCTCAAGAGTCTTCTCCAACACCACAGTTCAAAACCATCAATTCTTCGGCACTCAGCTTTCTTCACAGTCCAACTCTCACATCCATACATGACTACTGGGAAAACCATAGCCTTGACTAGACGGACCTTTGTTGGCAAAGTAATATTTCTGCTTTTAACATGGATACACATTATTTGACATGGGAAACAAAGGAGAAAGTGAACTTTATGTCTTGGATACATATTGGACTTAAAATTAACTTAAATAATGTACTGTATTGACCAATTCAAATCCCTCTGGAGCATACCCCATCAGTGGTTCTAGAAGGATCAGTGGTCAGTGTTAGAGTAGCAGCTTTACCAAGATGGGAGGGCGACTAGCCGTGTAGACTGCTGATCTCCTCTCCTGGGTCAGACTAGCCACTCTCGTGTATAATATAGGCTTAATAGTTAACCTTCGTGGGTTAAAGGAGACAAAATATTGTAAAATTGTAAAGTAGGGGAAGTGCTTTTGCAAGCCTGATTTTTTTTCCATAATACAGTTGATTTACAATGTTGTGTTGATTGATGTGCAGAAAGAAATTCAGTTCCGTTATCCAGTTAAATTCAGCCAAAGAGTTCACTTGTGTTTTTCCATAAGTTATGAAATGAACTTTTTTGCCAACCCAATACATGTATACATTCTTTTTTACTTTCTTTTTCATTATGATCTTTAACAGGTTATTAAACATAATTCCGTGTGCTATATGGTAGGACTTTTTTGTTCATCCATTCTGTATGTAATGTTTTGCATCTTCTAATCCCAAACCCACACTCATGCTTCCCCTTGACAACTGCAAGTCTGTTCTCTAAGTTTGTGAGTTTGCTTCTGTTTTGTAGGTATATTCACTTGCATTATAGTTTAGATCCAACAGGTTAGTGGTATATGGCATTTGTCTTCTCTTTCTGACTTACCTCAGTTAGTAGGATAATCTCTAGATACATTCATGTAGCTGCAAATGCTGATATTTCATTCTTTTCTACAGTTAAACAGTATTGTATTTGTGTATGTATATGTACCACATCTTTTTTATTCATTCATCTATTGATGACATTCATTTTCTTTTCATTTCTTGACTACTGTAAATAGTGCTGCTATGAACATAAGGGTGCATGTATCTTTTCAAATTAGAGTGTTCTCTGGATATGTGCCCAAGAATGAGATTGCTGAATCATATGACAACTCTATTTTCAGCTTTTAGATAAGCCTCTCTATATACTATTTCCCACAGTTGGCTGTACCAATTTACACTCCCACCAACAGTGTAGGAAGGTCTTTTTTTTTTTCCCCAAACTTTATCCAGCATTTATTTGTGGACTTTTTAATGATGGTCATTCTGACCTGTGGGCAGTGGTGCCTTATTGTAGTTTATTTATTTATTTTTAAATTGAAGGATAATTGCTTTAGAGCATTTTGTTGTTTTCTGCAAAATATCAACATGAATCAGTCATAGGTGTACATTTGTCCCCACTCACTGTAGTTTTGACTTGCATTTCTCTACTAATTACTGATGTTGTTCATTTTTTCATGTGACTGTTGGCTGTATGTATGTCTCCTTTGAAGAAATGTCTATTGAAGTCTTTTGCCCATTCACCCATCTTGTGAGTGGCATGTTTGTTATTGATTTGTATGAATTATTTGCATATTTTGGAGAGTAACCCCTTGTTGGTCACATCATTTACAAATATTTTCTCCTAGTCCATAGGTCATCTTTTTGTTTTATTTATGATGTTCACTTCTGTGTAAAAGCTTGTAAGTTTTATTAGGTCCCATTTGTTTTCATGCTCTGAGTTTTAACAGACTGCCCCCATAGTAAAATTGTGTTTGACAGTAATACCTGTCTTTAAATTGGTAAGTTAGCCTAAATTGTGATTGTACACATGTGATTATTAAGTCACTTCAGTCATATCTGAATCTTTGAGACCTCGTGGACTGTAGCCCACCAAGCTCCTCTGTGGATAGGATTTTCCATGCAAGAATACCAGAGTGGATTGCCATGTCCTCTTCCAGGGGATCTTTATAACTTAGGGAAGTCTCCTGCATTGGCAGCTGGGCTCTGTACCACTAGCACCACCGGGGAAGCCCAAATTGTGACTAGTTATTAATAAAATAATAGTCTATATGACAGTTTTATTAGTAAAACATTTTTTTAGATTAATTTTATTAGAGTATAATTACTTTACAGTGTTATGTTAGTTTTGCTGTTCAGCAAAATGAATCTGCTATGTGTATACATATATAAACTCTGTTTTGAATTTCTTTCCAATTTAAGTCATCACAGAGCCTTGAATAGAGTCCCCTGTACTATACAGTAGATTCTCACTAGTTATCTGTTTCATACATAGTAGCATATATATGTCAGTCCCATTAGTCTCTCATCTACCCATCTCATGAAAGTTCAGTTCATATAACTTCTCCCTAGTGAAATATTTTTCTTTAATAATATTTTGCTTCTCTGAACCCCTAAAAGATTTATTTCTGTTCATAGTTGCTTTGTATGTAATTATATTCTGTCTTACATTTACTCATTTAGTTTTAAAATATATATTGAACAACTGCTACAGAAGATACAAGTTAGTGATACATAAGAGGAAAACGATGTTTTAAAAGAGCAGAAAATCTAATGAGGAAATATAGCATAGGGCAAAATCAAACTAATGGCATAAAAGGCATTAAAAGCTTTAGGAGAATTCAACAGAGAGATGATCCAGTTCACAAGAATATTTACATGAGTGACAAAGGCAGAGAAACTTGACAATTAAGTCATTCACTGAGATACAAAAATTCTAGCTAAAAATGGAAGGTGACAATCATGAGTCCTGAAGAAAGAATAGTAAGGAAACTAGACAGGCTGTTGTACTGAGTATATAAAATGAAATGAGGGTGGTGGGAATAAAAAGGTAAATTGGAAAGAGATGATATATAATCATAAATACCAAAATATACTGTTATTTACTTTTTACAACTTTATAGACATATAATAGACATACAACTTTGTGTAAATTTATACACAACATCAAAATTGATACACATCAGTTCAGTTCAGTCACTCAGTCATGTCCGACTCTTTGCGACCCCATGAACTGCAGCACGCCAGATCTCCTCCCTGTCCATCACCAACTCCTGGAGTTCACTAAAACTCATGTCCATCAAGTCAGTGATGACATCCACCCATCTCATCTTCTGTTGTCCCCTTCTCCACCTGCCCCCAATCCCTCCCAGCATCAAAGTCTTTTCTAATGAGTCAACTCTTTGCATGAGGTAGTCAAAGTATTGGAGTTTCAGCTTTAGCATCAGTCCTTCAAAAGAACATCCAAGACTGATGTCCTTTAGAATGGACTGGTTGGATCTCTTTGCAGTCCAAGGGATGCTCAAGACTCTTCCCCAACATCACATTTCAAAACCATCAATTCTTCGGCGCTCAGCTTTCTTCACAGTCCAACTCTCATATACATATATGACCACTGGAAAAACCATAGCCTTGGCTAGACGGACCTTTGTTGGCAAAATAATGTCTCTACTTTTGAATATGCTACCTAGGTTGGTCATAACTTTCCTCCCAAGGAGGAAGCGTCTTTTAATTTCATGGCTGCAATCACAATCAGCAGGGACTTTAGAGCCCCAGAAAATAATCTGCCAGTGTTTCCACTGTTTCCTCATCTATTCCCATGAAGTGATGGGACCAGATGCCAGGATCTTAGTTTTCTGAGTGTTGAGCTTTAAGCCAACTTGTTCACGCTCCTCTTTCACTTTCATCAAGAAGCTTTTTAGCTCCTCTTCACTTTTGCCATTAGGGTGGTGTCATCTGCATATTTGAGGTTATTGATATTTCTCCCAGCAATCTTGATTCCAGCTTGTGTTTCTTCCAGCCCAGTGTTTCTCATGATGTACTCTGCACATAAGTTAAATAAGCGGGATGACAATATACAGCCTTGATGTATTCCTTTTCCTATTTGGAACCAGTCTGCTGTTCCATGTCCACTTCTAACTGTTGCTTCCTGACCTGCATATAAGATTATCAAGAGGCAAGTCAGGTGGTCTGATATTCCCATCTCGTTCAGAATTTTCCAGTTTATTGTGATACACACAGTCAAAGGCTTTGGCATAGTCAGTAAAGCAGAAATAGATGTTTTTCTAGAACTCTCTTCCTTTTTCGATGATCCAGCAAATGCTGGCAATTTGCTCTCTGATTCCTCTACCTTTTTAAAAACCAACTTGAACATCAGGAAGTTCACGATTCACATACTGCTGAAGCCTGGCCTGGAGAATTTTGAGTATTACTTTACTAGTGTGTGAGATGAGTACAACTGTGTGGTAGTTTGAGCATTCTTTGGCACTGCCCTTTTTTGGGATTGGAATGAAAACTGACCTTTTCCAGTCCCATGGCCACTGCTGAGTTTTCCAAATTTGCTGGCATATTGAGAGCAGCACTTTCACAGCATCATCTTTCCGTATTTGAAATAGCTCACCTGAAATTCCATCACTTCCATTAGCTTTGTTCTTATTGATACATATATATGTTGTTAAATGATTACCACAGTAGGGTTATTTAATACTTCTATCACTTCACAAAGTTACCATTTCTTTGTTTTTGGTTTGGTGAGAACATTTAAGATTTACTGTCATCACTTTTCAAGTATAAAGTACAAATTTGATAACTGCAATCTATCACCATACTATATATTAGATTCTCAGAATTTATTCATCTTGTAATTGAAAACTTTTACCCTTTGACTAGCATCTCCCCATTTCTCCTACTCTCCAGACCCAGGCAACTAACAGCCTACTCCTTTTCTGTCAGTTTGACTTCTTTAGATTTCACACATAAATTATATCATGCAGTATTTGTCTTTCTGTGACTTATTTCACTTAGCCCTAATACCTTCAAGTTTCATCCATGCTGTTGCAAATGACAAGATTTCCTTTTTTCTCATGTCTGAATTATATTTCATTATATATATTATAATGAAATTATAATTTCCATTATAACATATATATATATATATGTATATATATAAACATCATCTGTATTCATCTATAGTTGAATGCTTAGGTTGTTTCCATATCGTTACTGTTGTGAATAATGTTGCAATGAACATGGGAGTGCAGATATTCTTGTAAATTCTTACCTTATTCCCTTTGGATATATATCCAGAAGGAGAATTCCTGGATCACATGGTAGTTTTCTTTTAAATTTTTGAAGAGCCCCAGACTGTTTTCCGTAGTAACTGAACCAATTTACATTCTCATCAATAGTGCATGAGGATTCCATTTTCACTACATCTTCACCTACCCTTGTTACCTCTTCTTCTTGGTAATAGCCATTCTAACAGGTATGAGATGATATTTCATTGTGGATTTTATTTGAATTCCCTTGATGATTAATGATGTTGAATACATTTTCATGTCCTTGTTGTCCATCTGAATGTCTTCTTTGAAAAAAATAAAATGTTTATTCAATTTTTTCTGCCCATTTGAAAATCAGATTGTTTGCTTTTTGCTTTGAGTTGCATGTTCCTTATGTATTTTGAATATAAATCTCTTATCAGATGTATGTTTTGCAAATATTTTTTTCCCATTCTGTAAGCTGCCATTTTATTTGTTGATTATTTCTTTTGTTTTTAAAAAGAAACTTCTAAGTTTTGATGTAGCCCCACTTATTTATTTTTTGCTTTTGTTGCTTATACTTTTGATTTCATATCCAAAAAATCCTTGCCAAGATCACTGTCAATTAGGTTTTTTCCATATATTTTTATGTAGGAGTTTTATGGTTATTTCATTGTTACGTTCACTCAACACACTAACTACGTAATGAAAATAAAGTGTTTTTCTCTCAGAACAATTTACTTGTATCAATGAAGCTTAAATGTTAGACTTGGGATAGAGTCACTAACTGATCTTTAACACTTTGCTGCATGCTTTAGGTATATCTGAAAGCTGAAAGATGGATAATATCTCAAGAGAACATATTTTACTTTGCATTTCTATAACGTGTTTATAAAAGTAATTTTGTGTATTCTGGCAAAGTCTCAGATACTTAAAGAGTATTTGTGCTTAAAACAAGGAGAAATACTAGTCACTAATGATCAAAAGACATCAGAAAGGATAAATGGTAATATCAAAGTCTTAGCTCAGATAAAACTTTGAAGAGATCACCTGTAGGTTGCTTAAAGAGAAAGTGATGCTTTTGCTTCTTGACTCTATATTTGTTTGATTGAACTGAAGAATTATGTTCAAGCATAGAATTATGAGTATTGTTTTGAAAAGGAAATGTTGACCCAAGTAGCGTTGTAAACCCAAACATAGGAAGAGAACAAATGACCTTCAAATATTGCACGTAGTCTTCGGTGTCTATGAAACACTGACAAAACTGAACAGATATGAGTCATATAAAACCATAGGGAATTACCCTATTCAGCATGGTAGTTAACTTTTGAAATAATATAAACTGAAGTTTTTAAAGCAGATAAGGTTTTGATAGTTAGCTGAAGTATCAAAATGAGGATTCAAGGTAGAAATGCAGTGAAGAGAGCCATATATTATCATAGATTCTCTCTTCAATACAAATATCAATGCTGAGATTCCATAAAAATATTAAATACTGAATTTTCCCCAAATGAATGGTACTGATTATTGTCACAAACTAAATCCTTAGCAATAATAAGCTCATAATAAATTATACAATTATTTCCCCAATTTTACCAATACTTTACACATGCATTGTATTGTTAAGTGCTGACAGCCACTCAGTGAAGTAGATATAGATATTAATGCTATTTTACATATGAGGAATTTTAATTTTATCTATTGTTACATAATTCTTAAGAAGTACACCCATGGCGGATTCATGTTGATGTATGGCAAAACTAATACACATTGTAAAGTAATTAGCCTCCAATTAAAGTAAATAAAATTTTTTAAAGTACCAGAACTCTAAACAAAGTTTTGCAAATCCAAACTTAGTAGTCTTCTGCTTCCTATTCTCAAAGCTATAATAAATATTATTTCCAAATTTTAAAAATCAGTATAAAATAAAAAAGTACTTAATGTTAAAATAATATTGTGTATAATTTCCTCTTTGAATGGAGATTCAAAGGAAGTTCAGGATTTCTCAATATTCTATATTTAAGTTACCTCACTTCAACTTTTTAAATATCTTTTAAACTGATCTCATGTTCATCCATTCTACTTCCTACTGCTCATATTAAGGCCCAGGACTAATAGAATTACCTATTAACTAACATACAATTCTCAAGTGTCACATTGCAATATAGTCTCTACACTTTTGACAGAATGTTCTTTTGTGATCATGTTACTTTCCTGTTTATGATTCCCCATCATATATACAATATAAAACACACTTCTTAGTAAAGCACAGAAGACTCTTCAACATCTTGCCTTTGCCTACATTATTATCTTCATCTTCCAACAATCCCCTTATATATCCTGTAATCTAGACATACTCAGTTATTCGGGGATACCCTGAATGTGTGATACTCTGAAAAACTCTATGCCCCTGCATAAGAGACCATTTTCATTATCTACCTTGCTGATGCTTAATACCTACTTTCTTTGAATAGCACAACCTCTTGAAATAACAAAGGTTTTCCATGGTCTCATAAGATTTTCCATATACTGTGGATATATTATACTTGTCTGTATTATAGTTTATTTTGTATATTAGTCTGCTTCCACCACTAAATTTTGAAGCTTTTAAAGACAGAGTCCTGACATGTTTGTCTCTGTATCTTCAGAATCCACCATAGTATCTGGCATATAGAAGACTGAAAAACAGAATTAGAATAGAATCTATTGAGTAAGACCTAGGACTTTCTGTTTGTAAAATAGCCCCAGGTTTTTAAAAATAATTACTGGAGGATAATTACAATAGTTCAATGGCTTTTGTCATGTACCAACATGAATCATCCGTAGGTATACATGCAGTCCTCCAGTCCTGAAACCCCTGCCACTTTCCTCCCCACCCTATCCCTCTATGTTGCCCCAGAGCAGGTTTTGGGTGCCCAGCTTCATGCATCAAACTTGCACTAGTCATCCATTTTACACAAGGTAATGTATATGTTTCAATGCTTTCCTCTTAAATCATCCCACCCTTGCCTTCTCCCACCGAATCTGAAAGCCTTTTCTTTATCTGTGTCTCCTTTGCTACCCTGCATATAGGATCATGGGTATCATCTTTCTGAATTCCACATATATGTGTTAATATACAGTGTTCGTCTTTCTCTTCTGATTTGTGATGAACTTGTAGGTTCATCCACCTCATTAGAACTGACTCAATATGTTTCTTTTAAATAGCTGAGCAATATTTTATTGTGTATATGTGCCACAATTTCCTTATCCATTTGTCTGCTGATGGACATCTAGGTTGCTTCCATGTCCTAGTTATTGTAAACAGTGCTGCAACAAACATTATATTATATGAGTCTCTATCAATTCTGGTTTTCTCAGTGTGTACACCCAGCAGTGGGATTGCTGGGTCATATGGCAGTTGTATTTCCAGTTTTTTTAAGGAATCTCGTTTGTTCTCCATAATTCTTGTACCAGTTTGCATTCCCACCAACAGTGGAAGAGGGTTCCCATTTCTCCACACCCTCTCCAGCATTTATTGCTTGTAGACTTTTAGATAGTATCCATTCTGACTGGCATGAAATGGTACCTCATTGTGGTTTTGATATGCTTTTCTCTAATAATGAGTTATTTTGAGCATCTTTTCATGTGTTTATTAACCATCTCTTTGTCTTCTTTGGAGAAATAACTGTTTAGGTCTTGCACACTTTCTGATTAGATTCTTCATTTTTCTGGTATTGAGCTGCTTGCATGTTTTAGAGATTCTTTGTCAGTTGCTTCATTTGCTATTACTTTCTCCCATTATGAGGTCTGTCTTTTCACTTTGCTTATAGTTTCCTTTGCTGTGCAAAACAATTTAAGATTAACTCGTTTCCATTTTTTTTATTTTTGTTTTAATTTCCATTACTCTGGGAGGTGAGTCGTGGAGGATCTTGTTGTGGTTTATGTTGGAAAGTGTTCCGCCTATGTTTTCCTCTAAGGATTTTATAGCTTGTGGTCTTACATTTAGGTCTTTTTTTTTTTTTAATTTTATTTTTGTGTATAGTGTTAGAAAGTGTTCTAGTTTCATTCTTTTACAAGTAGTTGACCAGTTTTCCCAGCACCATTTGATGAAGAGACTGCCTTTTTTCCATTGTCAATTTTTGCCTACTTTGTCAGGTGTCCATAGCTGTGTGGATTTATCTTTGGACTTTTTATTTTGTTTCATTAATCTATATGTCTGTCTTTATGCCAGTACCATACTGTATTGATGATTGTAGCTTTGTCATATAGTCTGAAGGTGGGAAGGTTGTGGGTCTTTGTTTCCACAAAAATTATGCAATTACTTGTTCTTAATCTGTGAAAAACACCATTGGTAGTTTGACAAGGATTGCATTGTATCTATCAGAGAAGGCAATGGCACTCCACTCCAGTACTCTTGCCTGAAAAATCCCATGGATGGAGGAGCCTGGTGCACTGCAGTCTATGAGGTGGCTAAGAGTCAGACACAACTGAGCGACTTTACTTTCACTTTTCACTTTCTCATACATTGGAGGAAGAAATGGCAACCTACTCCAGTGTTCTTGCCTGCAGAATCCCAGGGGTCGGGGAGCCTAGTGGGCTGCTCTCTGTGGGGTTGCACAGAGTCAGACACAACTGAAGCGACTTAGCAGCAGCAGCAGCAGCAGCATTGTATCTATAGCTTGCTTTGGCTACTATACTCATTTGTACTATATTGACTCTTGCAATCCAAAAACATGCTATATTTCTCCATATATTTGTGTCATTGTTGATTTCTTTCGTCAGTGTTTTGTAGTTTTCTATACAAAAGTATTTTGTTTCTTTAGGTTTCTATGTATTAATTTTATATCCTGTGACTTTACATTATTCATTGACTAACTAATAATTTTCTGGTGACATTTTTAGGGTTTTCTATGCAGAGGATCATTTCTTCTGCAAACAGTGTGAGTTTTACTTCTTTGCCAACCTAGATTCCTTTTATTGTTTTTTCTCCTCATTACTGTGGATAAGACTTCATAAACTATGTTGAATAGTAGTGGTGAGAATGGGTATTCCTAGGTTTTTTATAAAACCAATCCGTAGACTTTTAGTTTGGAAACACGAAAATATAGGACATTGCTGAATGTTTTGGAGGCACCATATTATTGTGGAAAGAGCACTAGGCCAGTACTTGGAGACTTGTAGCTTTATGGATACCACTTATATTTCTCTCAAAATCTGGTGTCAACTTTTCTAAAATGAAAATTTTAAATACTTGCTTAAATGAATAGCAGGAATTTACAAATGCTATAATGCTTGAGATATTTTTCTAAGTGATGTGGGGTCAAGTCCTAAAGGAAATGTAGTTTAAAAACAAAACAAAACAAAACAAAAACATAATCCTCAGCTACTGAAAACCTGTAATCAAAGTGAGGAGTAAGGACATAAAACCAGTCACCTAAAAATATAAGGCAGTATATGCTAAAGAGCCAAATGAATAGTACAAACTAATATCATTATAGAATCATACAGGAGGGAGGATCCACTGAAGAGTAATAAGATTAGAAAAGGTTTTTACAAAGAAAGATAGCCTTTCAAGAATAATCAGAGGGAAAGAAGGTGGAAATTACAAGGAAGGAGGAATATTTGTACTCATACAACAACTTTAAAAAATAAGCATACTAAATTCAAATTATCTCTCAAATGACAAGAAAAGAATTATTGCATATCAACATCTAGAGACATATAGGAAATTGTCAGAATTGGAAAAGTCTGAAGAAGTGAGACTTTTAAAATATTTGGTTTCTGATGAGAACTGAAAGGGTACATCATCTTTTCTCTACTTTTAATCTCATCAGTTTTGCTGTTAGAATGTACCCTATGTAACAATGAACTAAAATAGCCACAAATTGAACTTTTATAAAATCAGATCAGATTTTTTTTTCTCTATTCATTAGCAATTTTTTTTTCATGGCATTTTTGCAAAATTACTATAATACAATGAGAAGGTTTTATAACAGGGCTGGATATAAGAAATAAATATGTTTAAATTATGAAGTTGTTTTTCAAAATGTGCTTTTTCCTAGTCTTTAGTCATCTAAATTGAACTCATCAATGTGTCAGTTTATGCTTGGCCTACTGTATAATACCAGCAGAACAAACAGGAGGATATAGTGGCAAGAGTGAGTCTGATAACAAATAAAAGTAGACGAGTTAGGAAGGCAGAAAGAATGAATTAATTTAAAAAGCAAGTCTCGTACACAGGGTTATCATTACCATCTTTCTAAATTCCATATATATGTGTTAGTATACTGTATTGGTGTTTTTCTTTCTGGCTTACTTCACTCTTTTGGACCCTGTGGGAGAGGGAGAGGGTGGGATGATTTGGGAGAATGGCATTGAAACATGTATAATACCATGTAAAAAATGAATCACCAGTCTAGGTTTAATGCAGAATACAGGATGCTTGGGGCTGGTGCATTGGGATGGCCCAGAGAGATGGTATGGGGAAGGAGGTGGGAGGGGGGTTTAGGACTGGAAACTCATGTACACCTGTGGTGGATTCATGTTGATGTATGGCAAAACCAATACAGTATTGTAAAGTAAAATAAAGTAAAATTAAAAAAAAAAGATAAGATTATCTAGTTTTTAAAAATGACCTGAAAAAAATAAATAGAAAGAAGTAAGAAAAATTAAATTAACGTTACATTGAAAAGACAGAATCTTTGACAGAAGAAAATCAAGAATTAGTAGCACTTCATCATTTGCCTTTATAGATTTTATTCATAGTGCACTGTGTAAAGAAACCAAAATATTTCTCTTGTGAAATTCTTAGAAGAACCATAATATAAATGGATTTCAAAACCATGAAATAAATAACAAATTTCATTAAATATTTTAACCTAATAATTACAAGTGATTAATTCATACCACCTATCAACTGAATAACTTATAAACTGTTATAAAGTGCTGCTTTCTAATATTGATCTAGGTAATAATGTTAGTGTTAGCAACTTACTCTGTCTATAACCTATGTAGAACTTTGGACACTTCTGAGCTAAGTCTTCCATGCAAACATTTGAACAATCATTCTATTTAATTTCATTTTAAGATTTTTTTTTGAAGTATAGTTGATTTACAATGTTGTGTTAATTTATTCTGTACGGCAAAGTATACAGAAAAGTGAATATATATTATATTATTTTCCATTATAGTTTGAGACAGGATATTAAATATAGTTCCCTGTGGTCGACAGTGTGATCTTATTGCTTATCCATTCTATACATAATGGTTTGCATCTTCTAATCCCAAGTTTCCATTTTTTTTTCCCCCTCTCTTACCCCTGCATCCCACTTGGCAGCAACAAGTTTATTCTATAGGTATCTTAATTTGTATTGTCTTTTATTTTTTTTATTTTTTATTTTTTTTGATTTTTTTCCCTTTTAATACTTTATTCTATTTTACAGTACTGTGTTGGTTTTGCCATACATAGACATGAATCATCCACAGGTGTACACGATCTCCCCATGCCAAAGCCCCCTCCCAGCTCCCTCCCT
>SJYW01029490.1:6803-27240 GCA_006410735.1 Raphicerus campestris
GATATTCTCTATGGCCTGTCCCTTTTCTATTTAATTAACTTCTCCTCGTTGCCATTTTCTTTTCCTATGTACTTTCAGTTCACTTTGCTTCTTTTCTAAAGTTTGTAAGGTCAAACCTGAAGGCACTGGTGAAAAATCCTTTGTCTTTTCTAATGTCAGAAATTTCTAAAGTAATTTTCTCTTTAAGCAATGCTTTAGCTCTATCTCACTAATTTTGATATGTTATATTTTTTGTTATTTATCTTAATGTCCTTTAAGATTTTATCTTTTTCTCTTATATAATTTTAAAATATATTGTTTTAATTCCCAGTACTTGGGTTTCCTAGATACTTTACTATTATCAAAAATTCAATTTTTATAATTATAACTGTTTTAAATTCAAATGGGAAACCTGTAGTCTTTTTGTTGTTGTTGTTGCTATTTGGTTGTATCCAACTCTTTTTGACCCCATGAACTACAGCCCTCCCGGCTCCTCTGTCCATGGGATTTCCCAGACAAGAAAACTGGAGTGGGCTGGCACTTCCTTCTGCAGGGACTGTCCTGACCCAGAGATTGAACCTGAGTCTCTGCATTGGCAGGCGATTCTCTACCCCTAATTCTTTACCAGGGAAGCTCCCTTAAATGTACGTTACATTGAAGTTAAACTTAGGTTCAATTTAATTTTAAAATAGACTGTGTTTTCCTATTATAAGTCTTGTAGAAAAAAGAGAGACAGCACTGTATACTGTTACAATTAAAGAAAAGCATTTTGTAAAGGAGTCTCCAGAGAGAAACTTCAAGTTAACGGCAAAAAACAAGATGTTTTTTCTCCCTTCTATTAAGTTTATCAGCTTTGGCCTAACCACGTATAGCATTTCTGGATAAATATGGGCTTTCTAAAAAGTGAACTATTTCCTTTTTAAGCACTGCACAGAGACATTCAGGCTTCTTAGAATGTATGTGAAGACTATTGAAATTTCAGAAGGACTTTTCAAACATTTCTGGCAAATGTATAGATGTCACCTTCAAAACCAAATTGCATGAAACTTAAACATCCAAGGAAGCCTTTATTCTAGGGGAGAAAGGTCAGACCTCATTCTGAGATTTGGGGGGTGGGGATCACAGGCCTTCTCTGTTTGCTAACTGGTCAGACCCAAGGCAAAAAGAAACTTTCCTGTGCCTTGGTGATGGGAGGAAGTTTCACACTCAGCAAGGTGCCCCGGAAGGGAACTCGGGCTCCTCCCCTCCCATGGAGAGACTGGCAGGTAGGAACACCTCCTTCTTCCATAACGTCATTTCAAAGGGTTGGCCCCAGGTCCTTGAGAAACACAGTCCTGGGTATAAAACTGGCAAGAGGCTTAAAAAAATTTTTTTTGCATTTCAAAGGGTCAAAGAAAGACTTTACAGTTATATATTTTTCTAAAGTAAATGCTCTAAGAAAAGGGAGCCAAGGGGCCTCTGTGGTTAGGCCATCTGGATTCTGTACGGGCCTGGGTGAAAGGGCGGTCAGGGGCCTGGCGGCAGGAAGAGCTTGTCTGAAGCGCAGTTAAGCAGAGGGACTGTTCAGGCCACCTTGACCATCTGTCCTTTAGCTGCTGAGTTCCTGTTTCTGACACTCAGTCTTGGTTGTTCCATAACACCATGGAAACTGTCCTAAAGCAGACAAGGGACTTTTGGTCCAGGAAGCTGAGGCTCCAAGGCTATGTCATTTTGCTCTCGGCCCAGCTGAATGTAGACCATAATAGTCAATACTTCAAGACCACAGTGAGAACAGGACAGATTCAAGTGGCCTGTATAGTTGTACACATTGTACTTTAACAGGAGTAATTTTTCCTAATTGATCAAGAAAACTGAAGTCTCCTCCAATACTAATGAAAATAGAATTGGTGATGCTTGCTGTGTTCCAACTCAGATCTTTACCATATTGTCTGTCAAAAGTGGTGCGGCACACGTATTATTCTGGGAGCAGAGAGGTTGAATTTAATCAGTGCCTTTTCTTTTCTTGCTGTTTGCTTTGATTGCTGCAGTTTAGCTGTTTGGCTCTGTTGAGTCATTATCTCTTCCTCCCCCTCCTTCCTTACTTCTCTTTGTTTCATTAGCATCTTTATCTTATAATTTCTTTATTGTTTGAGCTGTGGTGCTCAGTGTTTAAATGACTGTTTTGTTTCCAAATTCCTTTTTGCATCAAAAACTTTTACTTCAAACTAAAGTTTGGAAATAATAAGTTCGAACAAATCTGATGTCTACTTTGGAATTGCATTTCTTCATACATTTGTGGGCAGTTGGTAGAATACTATTGAATGATGTGGATAATTATGTAAATTAGCATGATACCTTGTAGGTCCATTCAGTTCAGTTCAGTCACTCAGTCGTGTCCGACTCTTTGTGACCCCAGGAATCACAGCATGCCAGGCCTCCCTGTCCATCACCAACTCTGAGAGTTCACCCAAACTCATGTGTACTGAGTCAGTGATGCCATCCAGCCATCTCATCCTCTGTCATCCCCTTCTCCTCCTGCCCCCAATCCCTCCCAACATCAGGGTCTTTTCCAATGAGTCAGTTCTTCACATCAGGTGGCCCAAGTATTGGAGTTTCAGCTTTGGCATTAGTCCTTCCAATGAACACCCAGAACTGGTCTCCTTTAGGATGGACTGGTGGTAGCTCCTTGCAGTCCAAGGGACTCCCAAGAGTCTTCTCCAGCACCACAGTTCAAAAGCATCAATTCTTCAATGCTCAGCTTTCTTCACAGTCTAACTCTCACATCCATACATGACCACTGGAAAAACCATAGCCTTGGCTAGACGGACCTTTGTTGGCAAAGTAATGTCTCTGCTTTTCAACATGATATCTAGTTGGTCATAACTTTCCTTCTAAGGAGTAAGCATCTTTTAATTTCATGGCTGCAGCCACCATCTGCAGTGATTTTGGAGTCCCCCCAAAATAAAGTCTGCCACTGTTTCCACTGTTTCCCCATCTACTTCCCATGAAGTGATGAGACCAGATGCCATGATCTTCGTTTTCTGAATGTTGAGCTTTAAGCCAATTTTTTCACTCTTCTCTTTCACTTTCATCAGAGGCTTTTGAGTTCCTCTTCACTTTCTGCCATAAGGGTGGTGTCATCTGCATACCTGAGGTTATTGATATTTCTCCCGGCAATCTTGGTTCTAGCTTGTGCTTCTTCCAGGCCAGTGTTTCTCATGATGTACTCTGCGTGTAAGTTAAATAAGCAGGGTGACAATATACAGCCTTGATGTCCTCCTTTTCCTGTTTGGAGCTGATTGCCTTGATGGCCCTGTTAACGACCTCACTGTAGCCATGCTCCTTGAAGTGTGATTTTGCTGCTCTCGTCCTCAAGAGCTAGAGCATAGTTCTCCACACTTTGAACTGGTACAGTCTTATGACTTGCTTTGACCAATAGAATGAAGCAGAAAAGGAATTTGCCAGTTCTAAGCCTAGGAAATTTAATGGATGCCTGCATCTTCCCAGAGTATTAAAGCCAGACTCGTCAATGAAAGGGTTAGACACTGCATTGAGGAGAGCTGAGTATTCTCAGCCAGCCAGTCTACAGACGAGCAAGTACCTGAACAAGAGCCCTCCAGACCAGCCACATCTGTTCATATCAGGGCTGAACAAGAGCCCTCCAGACCAGCCACATCTGTTCATATCAGGGGAGCCGCTGGTTGATACATAGACAAAGAACAGAAATGAGAGTTAATGCTTCCCACCACTAAGGTTTTGTAGCTGCCTGTTACCCAGCACTGTTAGAGCATTAAGTAACTGATACATCAACTCTCTTTTCCCTAGATGGCTCCCACCTAATTATCTCAAGCATCTGTTGACTGCTATATTATGTACCAAGGTACGATGGTCAGGACTAAAGACACAAAATCAAATATCAAGAATGCTTCTCCCAGTTGACACACTCAGGCAAGAGACAGGGGCCGAGCAAGTAGTCAACACTCTATAACAGATTGTCATGTGTTATATCCGATGAGCACAGGGTTCATGGAGCCCCCATATTGGTATTTAACACAAAGAAGCATCCAATGATCTCCCTGGCAATGACTGAAGTGTGTGGAATCTTGATTAGGATGAGTAAGAGATAAATTGGTTAGAAAGATGTGATAGAAAAACATTTGAGGAAGCAGCAAATTATTTTTAAATCATGAGAGCAAAGGATACTGCAAAAATGTTAAGTACTTAAAAATAATGACATACGTGGGTTTAGCAGAGATGATTTGGGGAATTGAAGTAAAAAAAAAAACAAATTAGAGCATAAATATCCTTGAGTTCCAGAAGTTTGATCTCTATCTTGAAAATCTTAAAGAAAAACAAAGATTGTTAAAAGTTATAGCTGACGTGGTTATTCCAAGCATTTGAGAAGGTCTTCATGGTAGTCACAATGAGAGTCAAAGATAAGAGCTGCACCGTAAGAGCCAACTGCAGGGGACAGGCAACGAAGGGGAAGCTGTGGGGCACCTGTAGCCATTCAGAAAAGGCAAAGGAAAAGGAGGAACAAGGACAGAGACCTTGCTTTTGCCAATATTCAAAGAATGGATAGAGACACAACGAGAAATGTAAAAAGAGAAAACCACGATATGTATGGAAGGAAATTAAACTACCCCATGGCTTCAGTTTCATAGCTGACACCCCGTGTGTGTGTGTGTGTGTGTGTGTGTGTGTGTGAGTGCATGTGCGTGCACCGTGCACGCTCAGTTGTATCTGACTGTTTGTGGCCCTATGGACTGTAGCCTTCCAAGCTCCTCTGTCCAGGGAATTTTCAGGCAAGAATAATAGAGTGGGGTGCCACTTCCTACTCTAGGGGCCGACACAGAGATCGAATCCGTGTTTCCCGTGTCTCCCTCATAGGCAGGGGGTCCTTTATCCGCTGAGCCAATAGGGAAGTCCCAGCTGGCATCCCCATGAGGATTTCCAAGTTTCTGAGGAAGAGTCTCACTACCACTGAGGGAAGAAAGAGAGCAGGGAGCTAGAAACTCTGAGCTCAGAGGTGTCTGGGGACTGAATCTGTGTCTTAAGTTATGGATTAACTTTCATCTCATGGATAACCTTCATGAATGAGAGTTCCTCAAAGGAGGTTGAGCGCAAAAATGCACACCTAAACTTTCCTTGGAGAAGGCAACGGCACCCACTCCAGCACTCTTACCTGGAAAATCCCCTGGACAGAAGAGCCTGCTGGGCTGCAGTCCATGGGGTCACTAAGATTCGGACACGACTGAGTGACTTCACTTTCACTTTTCACTTTCATGCATTGGAGAAGGCAATGGCAACCCACTCTAGTGTTCTTGCTTGGACAATCTCAGGGACGGGGGAGCCTGGTGGGCTGCCGTCTATGGGATCGCACAGAGTCGGACACGACTGAAGCGACTTAGCAGCAGCAGCAGCAGCAACCTTTCCTTACTTCAGGAGGTAGACTCTTTCTCTGCCCCTTCAGTCTGGGCATCCCATGTAACTTGATTTGACTGCAAGAAACAATGGAAAGGAAACTGCAAATCCTGAGTCTGACCTCATGACACCTCTGTATGCCTCTCACCCTTGGGACACTGAGACCATCGTGTGTCCAGGCTTGAGTTAACCTGCGGGGGCTCAGAGACCAAGTGGATTAAAGACAAGCCCAGGTGACACGGTGCTAAAGAATCTGTTGGCCAATGCTGGAGACACAAGAGATGCGGGTTTGATCTTTGGGGTGGGAAAATCTCCTGGAGTAGGAAATGGCAACCCCTATTTGCCTGGAGAATTCCATGGACAGAGGAGCCTGGCAGGCTACAGTCCATGGGGTCGCTAACAGTCAGACAGTCTTAGTTAAGACTGAACACACACAGTCTAGTTTGTTTGAACACACATATCCTCTTTGACCAGCTAGGCTCTGTCAACCAGGAAGCTTGCTGTGGGTGAATGAGAGAGTCCAGCTGAGATCAGCTGAAGGACTTTCCTAGCTGACTCAGAAAAAAGTGCATAACCAATGATGAATGTATGGCTATTGTTTCAAGTCACAGTGTTTATGAGGATTTTTAAAGCTATAAAAGACATAAAATATGATAAAGAAGTTTTCCTAAAAGACGGTCCCAGTTATTGTCTCTGTGATGCAATGGGTTAGTACGTTCGGCTGTTAACCAAAAGACTGGTGGTTTGAGGCCACCCAGGGACAGTTCTTTAGGTTTTGGGAATTCCCTGGTGGCTCAGTTGGCAAAGAATCTGCCTGCGGTGCTGGAGACCCGGGTTCGATCCCTGGGTCAGGAAGATTCCCCTGGAGAAGGGAATGGCAACCCACTCCAGTATTCTCGCCTGGAAAATCTCATGGACAGAGGAGCCTGGCAGGCTACAGTCCATGGGGTAACAAGAGTCAGATATAATTTAGGGATTAAACCACCACAGAATATCACGGCTTCTAGTTGGAACCGAGATACTTCTATTTTTCATGCTCTACATTCTGCGATGGTATCTGCATTTTGAATTTGCAACATATGAATATAAAAGTGAAAAAAATGAAGCAGGGTGGGAAGAAACTGAGGATTCTACTTAACTAAACTAGGCAGGGATAAAATCGATAACCGTTGTGGTTTGAATTCATAAGCCCATTTTACCCTCAATTTAGTTTTATGTCTTCAAAAGCATTTATCCAATTTTTACAGATTTCATACAAGAAATCATTTTCTTTTGAAATTTCAAAATTGCTTTTTGGTTCAATTAAACCTTGATGCCAGGGCAACTGAAGCTGTAGCCAGCTGACTGTCCTCCATATCTCGGCCAAGTGAATACATCCTGCATTTTTCCTTTATCTGCTTTGGATGAATTATTCATCGATCGAACTCACATTTCCAGGAACACAGATGGAAAATGGTTTTAAAAATGTGCCCTTTAATAGAGTATTCTATTTTTTTCTCATTAAATGCCTTTGTATCGTCAACTGCTGCTTCTGACCAACCACAGCCACGCCCTGGCGGCTCATCGCCACCTTGGATTCCTTTACTCTCCCACAGAACTCTTTTTTCCAGACTTGAGTTTGCTATTCCAGAAATGCCTGTGCAGTCATCACATCTGAAAGCCTACACTTATGCTGTTCCTTCTGACAAATGAAACGCACAAGATACAACACGTGGGACTGAGCAAAATGTTCAGCGCTTTCTTTCTTTCCCCCCACTACCCTCCTTCTTTTCTCTATTCTTCCTTCTTTCCTCCTTCCTTTTATCTTTGATTTATTAGAATACTAAAGTATTATTTGATACACTGTTTATCCTGTTTATCAGTGTGACTCTATCCAATTTATTCTGAACTCCCAACTCTTTCAAATATTTCATATTTTGAACCCATTTAATATTGTTTTTTTTTCCTCTTNCTCACATCCATACATGACCACTGGAAAAACCATAGCCTTGGCTAGACGGACCTTTGTTGGCAAAGTAATGTCTCTGCTTTTCAACATGCTATCTAGTTGGTCATAACTTTCCTTCTAAGGAGTAAGCATCTTTTAATTTCATGGCTGCAGCCACCATCTGCAGTGATTTTGGAGTCCCCCCAAAATAAAGTCTGCCACTGTTTCCACTGTTTCCCCATCTACTTCCCATGAAGTGATGAGACCAGATGCCATGATCTTCGTTTTCTGAATGTTGAGCTTTAAGCCAATTTTTTCACTCTTCTCTTTCACTTTCATCAGAGGCTTTTGAGTTCCTCTTCACTTTCTGCCATAAGGGTGGTGTCATCTGCATACCTGAGGTTATTGATATTTCTCCCGGCAATCTTGGTTCTAGCTTGTGCTTCTTCCAGGCCAGTGTTTCTCATGATGTACTCTGCGTGTAAGTTAAATAAGCAGGGTGACAATATACAGCCTTGATGTCCTCCTTTTCCTGTTTGGAGCTGATTGCCTTGATGGCCCTGTTAACGACCTCACTGTAGCCATGCTCCTTGAAGTGTGATTTTGCTGCTCTCGTCCTCAAGAGCTAGAGCATAGTTCTCCACACTTTGAACTGGTACAGTCTTATGACTTGCTTTGACCAATAGAATGAAGCAGAAAAGGAATTTGCCAGTTCTAAGCCTAGGAAATTTAATGGATGCCTGCATCTTCCCAGAGTATTAAAGCCAGACTCGTCAATGAAAGGGTTAGACACTGCATTGAGGAGAGCTGAGTATTCTCAGCCAGCCAGTCTACAGACGAGCAAGTACCTGAACAAGAGCCCTCCAGACCAGCCACATCTGTTCATATCAGGGCTGAACAAGAGCCCTCCAGACCAGCCACATCTGTTCATATCAGGGGAGCCGCTGGTTGATACATAGACAAAGAACAGAAATGAGAGTTAATGCTTCCCACCACTAAGGTTTTGTAGCTGCCTGTTACCCAGCACTGTTAGAGCATTAAGTAACTGATACATCAACTCTCTTTTCCCTAGATGGCTCCCACCTAATTATCTCAAGCATCTGTTGACTGCTATATTATGTACCAAGGTACGATGGTCAGGACTAAAGACACAAAATCAAATATCAAGAATGCTTCTCCCAGTTGACACACTCAGGCAAGAGACAGGGGCCGAGTAAGTAGTCAACACTCTATAACAGATTGTCATGTGTTATATCCGATGAGCACAGGGTTCATGGAGCCCCCATATTGGTATTTAACACAAAGAAGCATCCAATGATCTCCCTGGCAATGACTGAAGTGTGTGGAATCTTGATTAGGATGAGTAAGAGATAAATTGGTTAGAAAGATGTGATAGAAAAACATTTGAGGAAGCAGCAAATTATTTTTAAATCATGAGAGCAAAGGATACTGCAAAAATGTTAAGTACTTAAAAATAATGACATACGTGGGTTTAGCAGAGATGATTTGGGGAATTGAAGGAAAAAAAAAAAAAAACAAATTAGAGCATAAATATCCTTGAGTTCCAGAAGTTTGATCTCTATCTTGAAAATCTTAAAGAAAAACAAAGATTGTTAAAAGTTATAGCTGACGTGGTTATTCCAAGCATTTGAGAAGGTCTTCATGGTAGTCACAATGAGAGTCAAAGATAAGAGCTGCACCGTAAGAGCCAACTGCAGGGGACAGGCAGCGAAGGGGAAGCTGTGGGGCACCTGTAGCCATTCAGAAAAGGCAAAGGAAAAGGAGGAACAAGGACAGAGACCTTGCTTTTGCCAATATTCAAAGAATGGATAGAGACACAACGAGAAATGTAAAAAGAGAAAACCACGATATGTATGGAAGGAAATTAAACTACCCCATGGCTTCAGTTTCATAGCTGACACCCCGTGTGTGTGTGTGTGTGTGTGTGTGTGTGTGTGAGTGCATGTGCGTGCACCGTGCACGCTCAGTTGTATCTGACTGTTTGTGGCCCTATGGACTGTAGCCTTCCAAGCTCCTCTGTCCAGGGAATTTTCAGGCAAGAATAATAGAGTGGGGTGCCACTTCCTACTCTAGGGGCCGACACAGAGATCGAATCCGTGTTTCCCGTGTCTCCCTCATAGGCAGGGGGTCCTTTATCCGCTGAGCCAATAGGGAAGTCCCAGCTGGCAACCCCATGAGGATTTCCAAGTTTCTGAGGAAGAGTCTCACTACCACTGAGGGAAGAAAGAGAGCAGGGAGCTAGAAACTCTGAGCTCAGAGGTGTCTGGGGACTGAATCTGTGTCTTAAGTTATGGATTAACTTTCATCTCATGGATAACCTTCATGAATGAGAGTTCCTCAAAGGAGGTTGAGCGCAAAAATGCACACCTAAACTTTCCTTGGAGAAGGCAACGGCACCCACTCCAGCACTCTTACCTGGAAAATCCCCTGGACAGAAGAGCCTGCTGGGCTGCAGTCCATGGGGTCACTAAGATTCGGACACGACTGAGTGACTTCACTTTCACTTTTCACTTTCATGCATTGGAGAAGGCAATGGCAACCCACTCTAGTGTTCTTGCTTGGACAATCTCGGGGACGGGGGAGCCTGGTGGGCTGCCGTCTATGGGATAGCACAGAGTCGGACACGACTGAAGCGACTTAGCAGCAGCAGCAGCAGCAACCTTTCCTTACTTCAGGAGGTAGACTCTTTCTCTGCCCCTTCAGTCTGGGCATCCCATGTAACTTGATTTGACTGCAAGAAACAATGGAAAGGAAACTGCAAATCCTGAGTCTGACCTCATGACACCTCTGTATGCCTCTCACCCTTGGGACACTGAGACCATCGTGTGTCCAGGCTTGAGTTAACCTGCGGGGGCTCAGAGACCAAGTGGATTAAAGACAAGCCCAGGTGACACGGTGCTAAAGAATCTGTTGGCCAATGCTGGAGACACAAGAGATGCGGGTTTGATCTTTGGGGTGGGAAGATCTCCTGGAGTAGGAAATGGCAACCCCTATTTGCCTGGAGAATTCCATGGACAGAGGAGCCTGGCAGGCTACAGTCCATGGGGTCGCTAACAGTCAGACAGTCTTAGTTAAGACTGAACACACACAGTCTAGTTTGTTTGAACACACATATCCTCTTTGACCAGCTAGGCTCTGTCAACCAGGAAGCTTGCTGTGGGTGAATGAGAGAGTCCAGCTGAGATCAGCTGAAGGACTTTCCTAGCTGACTCAGAAAAAAGTGCATAACCAATGATGAATGTATGGCTATTGTTTCAAGTCACAGTGTTTATGAGGATTTTTAAAGCTATAAAAGACATAAAATATGATAAAGAAGTTTTCCTAAAAGACGGTCCCAGTTATTGTCTCTGTGATGCAATGGGTTAGTACGTTCGGCTGTTAACCAAAAGACTGGTGGTTTGAGGCCACCCAGGGACAGTTCTTTAGGTTTTGGGAATTCCCTGGTGGCTCAGTTGGCAAAGAATCTGCCTGCGGTGCTGGAGACCCGGGTTCGATCCCTGGGTCAGGAAGATTCCCCTGGAGAAGGGAATGGCAACCCACTCCAGTATTCTCGCCTGGAAAATCTCATGGACAGAGGAGCCTGGCAGGCTACAGTCCATGGGGTAACAAGAGTCAGATATAATTTAGGGATTAAACCACCACAGAATATCACGGCTTCTAGTTGGAACCGAGATACTTCTATTTTTCATGCTCTACATTCTGCGATGGTATCTGCATTTTGAATTTGCAACATATGAATATAAAAGTGAAAAAAATGAAGCAGGGTGGGAAGAAACTGAGGATTCTACTTAACTAAACTAGGCAGGGATAAAATCGATAACCGTTGTGGTTTGAATTCATAAGCCCATTTTACCCTCAATTTAGTTTTATGTCTTCAAAAGCATTTATCCAATTTTTACAGATTTCATACAAGAAATCATTTTCTTTTGAAATTTCAAAATTGCTTTTTGGTTCAATTAAACCTTGATGCCAGGGCAACTGAAGCTGTAGCCAGCTGACTGTCCTCCATATCTCGGCCAAGTGAATACATCCTGCATTTTTCCTTTATCTGCTTTGGATGAATTATTCATCGATCGAACTCACATTTCCAGGAACACAGATGGAAAATGGTTTTAAAAATGTGCCCTTTAATAGAGTATTCTATTTTTTTCTCATTAAATGCCTTTGTATCGTCAACTGCTGCTTCTGACCAACCACAGCCACGCCCTGGCGGCTCATCGCCACCTTGGATTCCTTTACTCTCCCACAGAACTCTTTTTTCCAGACTTGAGTTTGCTATTCCAGAAATGCCTGTGCAGTCATCACATCTGAAAGCCTACATTTATGCTGTTCCTTCTGACAAATGAAACGCACAAGATACAACACGTGGGACTGAGCAAAATGTTCAGCGCTTTCTTTCTTTCCCCCCACTACCCTCCTTCTTTTCTCTATTCTTCCTTCTTTCCTCCTTCCTTTTATCTTTGATTTATTAGAATACTAAAGTATTATTTGATACACTGTTTATCCTGTTTATCAGTGTGACTCTATCCAATTTATTCTGAACTCCCAACTCTTTCAAATATTTCATATTTTGAACCCATTTAATATTGGTTTTTTTTCCTCTTAAATGTAGTATAATAGAAAAAGAAGCAATTTTGAAGTCACACATTTTTTATTTAATCCAGACTGAACCATGTTCTGGTAAAGAAATGAGTTAAGTGACCTAAATGATTCTCACTATCTTACCTACAAAATAAGGCAAATAACCCTATTTTAGAAGAGCATTATGAGAATAACATTGATTGTCTATATATATATTTTTAATTGTGATATAGGTGGTGCTTTAAACACTGTAGAACAGTGTGAGAATTTCTAGGGAGTGAAATAAATAGTAAGTTCCTAAAATGAACTGAAGTAGAGAAAGGCTTTTCTTGGACTTAAATTTTAAATGATCCTTGAAGGGTCACAAAAATTGATAATTTTAAGAGAAGCGAGTTCTTCTAGAAAGAGACTTTTCCAAATATCTGAGTCCCTATGGTTATTTCTTGTAGCCTTCTGACTATTTAAAATGGAAGCTTTTGCCTTTGGGAGAGGACTCTAACCTATGTCTCATGTTGCAAGACTGACATCATATGTGTACATACTCTTAAGCAAGAGGCATCAGAAGCTGTTCTCTTCCACTGTGGCGTTCTAACTTTCATAAGAGAAGAGCTGTCCTTATGTAGAAAGAATGTATTTCCATTTTTATACTCGCAGCTTTTTTCCATTTTCATCTATTTTTTGANCTACAGTCCATGGGGTAACAAGAGTCAGATATAATTTAGGGATTAAACCACCACAGAATATCACGGCTTCTAGTTGGAACCGAGATACTTCTATTTTTCATGCTCTACATTCTGCGATGGTATCTGCATTTTGAATTTGCAACATATGAATATAAAAGTGAAAAAAATGAAGCAGGGTGGGAAGAAACTGAGGATTCTACTTAACTAAACTAGGCAGGGATAAAATCGATAACCGTTGTGGTTTGAATTCATAAGCCCATTTTACCCTCAATTTAGTTTTATGTCTTCAAAAGCATTTATCCAATTTTTACAGATTTCATACAAGAAATCATTTTCTTTTGAAATTTCAAAATTGCTTTTTGGTTCAATTAAACCTTGATGCCAGGGCAACTGAAGCTGTAGCCAGCTGACTGTCCTCCATATCTCGGCCAAGTGAATACATCCTGCATTTTTCCTTTATCTGCTTTGGATGAATTATTCATCGATCGAACTCACATTTCCAGGAACACAGATGGAAAATGGTTTTAAAAATGTGCCCTTTAATAGAGTATTCTATTTTTTTCTCATTAAATGCCTTTGTATCGTCAACTGCTGCTTCTGACCAACCACAGCCACGCCCTGGCGGCTCATCGCCACCTTGGATTCCTTTACTCTCCCACAGAACTCTTTTTTCCAGACTTGAGTTTGCTATTCCAGAAATGCCTGTGCAGTCATCACATCTGAAAGCCTACATTTATGCTGTTCCTTCTGACAAATGAAACGCACAAGATACAACACGTGGGACTGAGCAAAATGTTCAGCGCTTTCTTTCTTTCCCCCCACTACCCTCCTTCTTTTCTCTATTCTTCCTTCTTTCCTCCTTCCTTTTATCTTTGATTTATTAGAATACTAAAGTATTATTTGATACACTGTTTATCCTGTTTATCAGTGTGACTCTATCCAATTTATTCTGAACTCCCAACTCTTTCAAATATTTCATATTTTGAACCCATTTAATATTGGTTTTTTTTCCTCTTAAATGTAGTATAATAGAAAAAGAAGCAATTTTGAAGTCACACATTTTTTATTTAATCCAGACTGAGCCATGTTCTGGTAAAGAAATGAGTTAAGTGACCTAAATGATTCTCACTATCTTACCTACAAAATAAGGCAAATAACCCTATTTTAGAAGAGCATTATGAGAATAACATTGATTGTCTATATATATTTTTTTAATTGTGATATAGGTGGTGCTTTAAACACTGTAGAACAGTGTGAGAATTTCTAGGGAGTGAAATAAATAGTAAGTTCCTAAAATGAACTGAAGTAGAGAAAGGCTTTTCTTGGACTTAAATTTTAAATGATCCTTGAAGGGTCACAAAAATTGATAATTTTAAGAGAAGCGAGTTCTTCTAGAAAGAGACTTTTCCAAATATCTGAGTCCCTATGGTTATTTCTTGTAGCCTTCTGACTATTTAAAATGGAAGCTTTTGCCTTTGGGAGAGGACTCTAACCTATGTCTCATGTTGCAAGACTGACATCATATGTGTACATACTCTTAAGCAAGAGGCATCAGAAGCTGTTCTCTTCCACTGTGGCGTTCTAACTTTCATAAGAGAAGAGCTGTCCTTATGTAGAAAGAATGTATTTCCATTTTTATACTCACAGCTTTTTTCCATTTTCATCTATTTTTTGATCACATTTTTCACTTCACAAACTTGGCATGTATCTTATGCAAGAAGACAGAAAGCAAGGACAAAGTCATATATATATATATTTCAAGTAGAGGTTGGGCAGATAAAAAGACTAATTTGCTTTTTGTCAGCTTCACCCTCCATTATTCCTTTCTCACTTACTTCTCTCGGGGCTTCTTGGTAACTGGGAGAGACATACTGAGTAAATTATAGGGAAAGAGTTCATCACCTCGTAAAAATCCATGTAACCAGGTGAAATTCACACTCAGTTTAACTTTGCCATACTGGTTGTACTACCTTGGATATTCTTGATTGCAAAGGTAAGAGATACAATTTGATTTCAAACTTGGCCAGCATTAAATATGCTGTTAGATGGGAGAATCACTTGGTTTGTGGTTTCTATTTGTGGCCTCCAGAGGGCAGTGTCCATCCTTTCTGTAGAACCCTAATAGCTGTCTATCTAAGTATTATCTATTTATTAACTGTCTATGTTCCTTCAAATTTATGTTAGTGTTTTTGCCTAGGGGAAAAGAATCCTCCACTAACAAAAGATTTATGAGAAGATAGAAATACATTACATGTGTGCATGCGTGCTAAGTCGTTTCCGCCGTGTCTGACTCCTTGTGACCCCATGGATGCTAGCCAGCCGGGCTCCTCTGTCCATGGGGTTCTCCAGGCAGGAACACTGCAGTGGGCTGCCATGCCTCCTCCAGGAGATCTCCCGACCCAGGGACTGAGCCCGTCTCTTACATCCCCTGCACTGGCAAGTGGGTTCTTTACCACCAGCGCCACCTGGAAAGCCCAATACATTATCTCCTATCATTTAAAGCAGTTATCAGATACTTTCTTTGTGCTTCTGAAAGAACAAAAACAACATGGCCAACAAAACAGAAACGTTCTGTATGAATTTTTCAGTAACACTAGATAGCAACTACTTTCATGAGGAGAAAACCCTACTTGCTTGTGTGTGTGGGTGTGTGCACACATGCACACTGGCTCAATCATGTCCGACTCTTTGTAACCCCGTGGACTGTGGCCCACCATCTCCTCTGTCCACTGAGTCCTCCAGGCCAGAATGCTGGAGCGGGCTGCCATTTCCTGCTCCAGCTGTTCCTCTCAACCCAGGGATCGAAGCTGCGTCTCTTGTGTCTCCTGCATTGGCAGCCAGCTTCTTTATTGCTGCTTTTGTAACTAATTATTTAAAAGGATGCCAGAAATGACCTTCTCACAATTCAGAAAGCAAGCACAGAAGAAGACCTGACTTTCACCAGGACAATGAGTCTTTCTAAGAATGACCAGTGACAAAGTGGTCTATTCTCAACAACACTCCGATTTCCCTATATACTGCAAGGAAAGCTGTGATGCTCTTTGGTAAAGGTTTTCTTCTACAGATACCTGTTTAGGGTTTTAATAAGTCAAGACCAGTGAGTGATCACTTATAAGCTACTGCTATTATTCGCACTATAGAAAGAGTGTGTGGTATAGAATCACCGGGGAGTGTAGGGAGATAAATGTGTGTTGCCCGACTAATGAGACTTTTAATGACCTCTCTTCTGACAAGCTATTCAAAGGACAATGCTGAGAGAAGGTGAAAAGAGTTTTACTCTAATTGATTCTTTCTTAATTCCATATTTGAGTTTGCCTATGATAAGAAAAGACAGGACAAAATGATCATTTTCATGGAAACATTTCAGTTAGTGGATTCAATCCTTGGATTTAGTATTAAAAATTTGTGGCAAGTGTGGGACATTCTGTTTACAGAGAGAACAAAGCCCGTGAACGAGGATCATGGAGAACGTAAAAGTACAAGATGTGTTATTAATAATTGTACATATACTGCAGCAACTAATCTATCCCCCCGAATAAAAGAAAAATAAACTCACAACCAATGTTGAAAAGCGCAAGAAATGGAAAGATATTACTTTGATATACTATGGTTATTTGCACAACCTGGTCACAAAAACTTTCATAATGCACTTTTTTTTTTTTTTTTTTTTTTGGTAATGTAAGGGTAGCCCAGGATCCTAAAATCCACTTGCAAGAAAATGAATACTTGGGGGAAAGTCCAGAATGATTGAAAGATGTTAACAAATCATCACATTTTTTTTCTTCCTATGGTTAATAAGTAAGAATGAAGCTCCATCTACGAGATTCCTCTTCAACCCTAGCACTGTGATTTACACACAAAATAAATTCAGGTAGAGCTATTTAGGGAGCCTAGATACAGCAGGATTGCCATTTGTCAGACATTATTACTCTAGAAGGCTCCCTGGGAGAGGAATAAATTCGCCCTGAAATAACACATCACATCATCACAGCAAGGAGCCTGTCTGCTCTCCTCACAGGCAATGTTCACCTACTCAGAGGGACCTTCCTACTGAGCCTACAAGCCAGCCTGCTCATTCGCGTGGCAATCTCAGCCCTTAGGAACGACTGGAGCGAAACCAGACCATCAAATCACCCACTAACATGCTGTCTTTGAGGCATAGAGAGGATAGATCTGCTTTGTTTGGAAATCTAAATATTTTAAGAAGGACAGAATGGTTAAGTGGGAAGACANAGCGAAACCAGACCATCAAATCACCCACTAACATGCTGTCTTTGAGGCATAGAGAGGATAGATCTGCTTTGTTTGGAAATCTAAATATTTTAAGAAGGGCAGAATGGTTAAGTGGGAAGACAGGAGACACTGGAGTCAAGCAATTCCAGTTTAATGCAGACAGAGAGCAGGCTTGTGGATGCAGTGGGGGAAGGAGACAGCGGGATAAATTGAGAGAGTAACATTGAAACATGTAGATTACCATATGCAAAACAGAGAGCCAGTGCGAATTTGCTCTGCAATGCAGGGAGCCCAAACCTGGACTCTGTGACAACCTAATGGCAAGGGATGGGGTGGGAGGCGGGAGGAAGGTTCTAGAAGGAGGGAGCATGGGATGCCTGTGGCTGATTCGTGCTGATGGGTGGCAGAAGCCANCCTTAGGAACGACTGGAGCGAAACCAGACCATCAAATCACCCACTAACATGCTGTCTTTGAGGCATAGAGAGGATAGATCTGCTTTGTTTGGAAATCTAAATATTTTAAGAAGGGCAGAATGGTTAAGTGGGAAGACAGGAGACACTGGAGTCAAGCAATTCCAGTTTAATGCAGACAGAGAGCAGGCTTGTGGATGCAGTGGGGGAAGGAGACAGTGGGATAAATTGAGAGAGTAACATTGAAACATGTAGATTACCATATGCAAAACAGAGAGCCAGTGCGAATTTGCTCTGCAGTGCAGGGAGCCCACACCCCCGGACTCTGTGACAACCTAATGGCAAGGGATGGGGTGGGAGGTGGGAGGAAGGTTCTAGAAGGAGGGAGCATGGGATGCCTACGGCTGATTCGTGCTGATGGGTGACAGAAGCCAGCACAACAAAGAGTCAGACAGGACTGAGTGGCTCNGTTGTAAAGCAATTACCCTCCAATTAAAAACAAAGAAATTAAGAATAAAATAAAATCCCAATGATTTGGCCAGTTTAGTAGTGTGATGATCAGTTTCCTCATGTCTAAACTGAGAATAATACAGCTCTTCTCTGGGTCAGGAAGATCCCCTGGAGAAGGACACAGCAACCTGCTCCAGTGTTCTTGCCTGGAAAATCCCACGGGCAGAGGAGCCTGGCGGGCTACAGTCCATGGGGTCGCAAAGAGTCAGACAGGACTGAGTGGCTCACACACACACACACCTCATAAGGTTAGTGTAAAGACTATAATTGAGTTGTTGTTTAGTCATTCATGCATGTCTAGCTTTTGTGACCCCATGGATCGTAGTCTGCCAGGCTCCTCTGTTCATGGGATTCTCCAGGCAAGAATCCTGGAGGGGGCTGCATGCCCTCCTCCAGGAGATCATCCCAACTCAAGGGGTCTAACTTGCCTCTTGCATGGACAGGCAGATTCTTTACCACTGAGCCTTAAGGGAAGCCTAACTGTGTTAGGCCTGGTCATATTTTGCATTTTTTTCTGGGTTAGAATCAGAAGACTTTTTATACACAACTACAGATGTTGTGCTTCATGTAAGTGAGTAAGTGAAGTCACTCAGTCATGTCCAACTCTTTGCGAGCCCATAGACTGTAGCGTACCAGGCTCCTCTTTCCATGGGATTTTCCAGGCAAGAGTACTGGAGTGGAGTGCCATTTCCTTCTCCAGAGGATCTTCCCGACCCAGGGATTGAACCCGGGTCTCCCTCATTGTAGACAGACGCTTTACCTTCTGAGCCACCAGGGAAGTGAAACCCCCTCGAGCAGAGTAGCCCCGGGCTCTGGGCAGTAGCACTGACCTACTCCTGTTGGATGTCTTTGCCCACGTTTGATTCCGGGATGTGATGGTGCAGGATAGGCTGATTCTGGTCGTGGGACTGCAAAGACACAAGTGGCTTTTACTGGAGTCATACCTTGTGCTGATTCAGTTGTTTACTTGTTAAGTCGTGTCTGACTCTGTGACCCCATGGACTGCAGCACACCAGGCTCCTCTGTCCCCCACTGCCCCAGAGTTTTCACAAATTCACGCCATTGAGTCAGTGATGCTATCTAACCATTGAGTCAGTGATGTTATCTAACCATGAATTGCTCATATTCACGCCCATTGAATCAGTGACACTAGTCGGCATCAGGTTCCAAATAACACCTTTATATCGAGCTAGTACTTGAGCCGCTGCTGCTGCTGCTAAGTCGCTTCAGTCATGTCCAACTCTGTGCGACCCCATAGCCACTAGTAAGGACATTTTAACTCAAAGATACTGCTTTGAAGATGGGAGCACACCTCATTGTTATTGAGACTGTTTTAGTTAATAGCATTATTACGCCTTGTAATCTTTCCCCATTTATAGCTCCACTGGCATTTTATCATTTTGTAAGAGTGATTGCAGGGAGTGTACTCATTTACCAAGACTACCCTAAGAGCTGGTAAATGTGGTTTTGCTAAACATAAATGAAAAACTAAACTCAGCAATTTAATCCAAATAATGAGTTACTAAATTTTCAGAATCTTAGATCCTCTTTTGGTTATAAATTTCTGTTTCCAAATAGTAACTAGTCAGTCATTTTTACCATAAAGCCTATTATTATTTTAAATGGTTTTAATCATTAAAAGTGTTTGGAGTTTCAGAAAGTCAGACAGCATTAAAATACCTAATAATACGCTCTGAGCCATCTACAATGCATTTTTAACTTTGTCTGTTTCCAAAGAGAAAATTGACTAAAATATTTTTGTTAGATGAATATCAGTGGGTTTCCACTGCATTCATTATTTCCAACAGGGATAAGCATATGGTTAGGCAGAAAAAAAACTGACTGATTTGATTAAATTTTTTTCTTATAAACCACAAATAGAGATCATGTAGGGAAACATGGCAAGACTTCAGGGCACTATAATTTTAGACATATATGATTATATATAGTTATATGTACATAGCTATATAAGTATAGAGTGCATATAAAGAAACTCTCACAAAGAAATAATTAATATTGTAAAATAATATTGTAACTGTATTAAAGCACTTTCTTAAATAATCATTGTTTTCTTTCAAAAGCATCTCCTTGCTGTATTATTCACCCAAAAAACCCACAAATCAGCAGAGGACAGGCTCACAACCACAATATTTTAAAACATAATTTTAAAATAGGAAAACATGAGCTACTTAGAGAAGATGCCTTCATCTGAGAAAAAAATACAGCTATATTCTAGAATTAGTTTTAGCTTGCAGAAAAATCCACTAGTTCAAAAGAGAGGTTTCCAAGACTAATTCAGTGTTTCTCCAAATTCTATACATTCAGTAATTTTGGGGTCAATGTCCATAGAAGCTGTGGTGGTTTGTGCTGTATAATTACAACCTTATAAAGACATACTCTACTAATAAAACAGGCCAAGGAAGTGCCTATCATGGGGCAACAATGAGCCTTTCTTCAGAAAACAAAGGAGCACATATATGAGGCATAAGAATGCCAGGAGAATGTCAGGATCCACCTTTGTAGCTGATCTCTTCCAGGCTAGATTCTAAACTTGCAGACGGAAACTCTGTACTGAGTAAGGTCTAACTCCTCATCCTTCCCTCCCTCTAGATGCTGGTAACCACTCGTCTAGCTTCTGTCTGTATTGATCTGATTACTCTGTGTAGCTCACGAAAGCAAAATCATGTAG
>SJYW01029490.1:31521-54979 GCA_006410735.1 Raphicerus campestris
TATTGCTGAAGCCTGGCTTGGAGAATTTTGAGCATTACTTAACTAGTATGTGAGATAAGTGCAATTGTGCAGTAGTTTGAGCATTCTTTGGGCATTCTTTGCCTTTCTTTGGGATTGGAATGAAAACTGACCTTTTCTAGTCCTGTGGCCACTGCTGAGTTTTCCAAATGTGCTGGCATATTGAGTGTAGCACTTTCACAGCATCATCTTTCAGGATTTGAAACAGCTCAACTGGAATTCCATCACCTCCACTAGCTTTGTTAGTAGTGATGCTTTCTAAGGCCCACTTGACTTCACATTCCAGGATGTCTAGCCCTAGGTAAGTGACCATACCATCATGGTTATCTGGGTCATGAAGATCCTTTTTGTACAGTTCTTCTGTGTATTCTTGCCGCCTCTTCTTGCTGTCTTCTGCTTCTGTTTGGTCCATACAGTTTCTGTCCTTTATCGAGCCCATCTTTGCATGAAATGTTCCCTTGGTATCTCTAATTTTCTTGAAGCGATCTCTAGTCTTTCCCATTCTGTTGCTGTCTCTTATACACATCTGGAAAAGGTCAGTGTTCATTCCAATCCCAAGAAAGGCAATGCCAAAGAATGCTCAAACTACTGCGCAAGTGCACTCATCTCACATGCTAGTAAAGTAATGCTCAAAATTCTCCAAGCCAGGCTTCAGCAATATGTGAACCGTGAACTTCCAGATGTTCAAGCTGGTTTTAGAAAAGGCAGAGGAATCAGAGATCAAATTACCAACATCCGCTGGATCATTGAAAAAAGTAAGAGAGTTCCAGAAAGACATCTATTTCTGCTTTATTGACTATGCCAAAGCCTTTGACTGTGGGGATCACAAAAAAACGTGGAAAATTCTGAAAGAGAGGGAAATACCTGACCACCTGACCTGCCTCTTGAGAAACCTGTATGCAGGTCAGGAAGCAACAGTTAGAACTGGACATGGAACAACACACTTGTTCCAAATAGGAAAAGGAGTACGTCAAGGCTGTATATTGTCACACTGCTTATTTAACTTATATGCAGAGTACATCATGAGAAACGCTGGGCTGGAAGAAGCACAAGCTGGAATTGAAATTGCTGGGAGAAATATCAATAACCCCAGATATGCAAATGACACCACCCTCATGGGAGAAAGTGAAGAGGAACTAAAAAGCCTCTTGATGAAAGTGAAAGTGAAGAGTGAAAAAGTTGGCTTAAAGCTCAACAATAAGAAAATGAAAACCATGGCATCTGGTCCCATCACTTCATGGGAAATAGATGGGGAAACAGTGGATGCAGTGTCAGACTTTATTTTTGGGGGCTCCAAAATCACTGCAGATGGTGATTGCAGCCATGAAACTAAAGGACGCTTACTCCTTAGAAGGAAAGTTATGACCAACCTAGATAACATATTCAAAAGCAGAGACATTACTTTGTCAACAAAGGTCCGTCTAGTCAAGGCTATGGTTTTTCCAGTAGTCATGTTTGGATGTGAGAGTTGGACTGTGAAGAAAGCTGAGCGCCGAATCATTGATGCTGTTGAACTGTGGTGTTGGAGAAGACTCTTGCGAGTCCCTTGGACTGCAAGGGGATCCAACCAGTCCATTCTAAAGGTGGTCAGTCCTGGGTGTTCTCTGGAAGGAATGATGCTAAAGCTGAAACTCTAGTACTTCAGCCACCTCATGCAAAGAGCTGACTTATTGGAAAAGACTTTGATGCTGGGAGGTATTGAGGGCAGGAGGACGAGAAGTGGACGATAGAGGATGAGATGGCTGGATGGCATCACCGACTCGATGGACATGAGTTTGAGTGAACTTCAGGAGTTGGTAGTGGAGAGGGAGGCCTGGCGTGCTGCAATCCATGGGGGTCACAAAAAGTCGGACATGACTGAGCATCTGAACTGAACTGATATATCTTGTCTTCAAGAGATCCACCTCAAAACAAGGGACACATTCACACTGAAACTGAAGGACTGAAAAAAGATATTCCACACAAATAGAGACCAAAAGAAAGCAGGAGTAGTGTACTCATAACAGATATAATAGACTTTAAAACAAAGACTGTGACGAGAGACAAAGAAGGACACTACATAATGATCAAAGGATCAATCCAAGAAGATATAACAATTATAAATATATAACTCAACATAGGAGCACCGTAATATGTAAGACAAATGCTAACAAGTATGAAAGGGGAAATTAACAATAACACTATAATAGTAGGAGACTTTAATACCCCACTCACACCTATGGCTAGATCAACTAAACCAAAAATTAACAAGGAAACACAAACTTTAAATGATACAATAGACCAGTTAGACCTAATTGATATCGATAGGACATTTCACCCCAAAACAATGAATTTCACCTTTTTCTCAAGTTGACATGGAACCTTCTCCAGGATAGATCACATCCTGGGCCATAAATCTAGCCTTGGTAAATTCAAAAAAATGGAAATCATTCCAAGCATCTTTTCTGACCACAGTGCAGTAAGATTAGATCTCAATTACAGGAGAAAAACTATTAAAAATTCCAACATATGGAGGCTGAACAACACGCTGCTGAATAACCAATAAATCACAGAAGAAATAAAAAAAGAAATCAAAATATTCATAGAAATGAAAGAAAATGAAAACACAACAACCCAAAATCTGTGGGACACTGTAAAACCAGTGCTAAGGGGAAGGTTCATAGCAATACAGGCATACCTCAAGAAACAAGAAAAAAGTCAAATAATCTAACTCTACATTTAACTTATATGCAGAGTACATCATGAGAAATACTGGACTGGAAGAAATACAAGCTGCACTCGAGATTGCCAGAGAAATATCAATAACCTCAGATCTGCCAATGACACCACCCTTATGGGAGAAAGTGAAGAGGAACTAAAAAGCCTCTTGATGAAAGTCAAAGAGGAGAGTGAAAGAGTTGGCTTAAAGCTCAACATTCAGAAAATGAAGATCATGGCATCTCGTCCCATCACTTCATTGGAAATAGATGGGGAAACAGTGTCAGACTTTATTTTGGGGGGCGCCAAAATAACTGCAGANCTTCCTAAAATATGCTTCTATATATGTTTTAGCCTTATTTTGCAAGCATTCCTCTTCATTAACCTCTCCCTGTCCCCTGTATATTTATTTAAATCCCTGCCTCTGTCATTTGACAGCTGTGTCCCCAGCTGGAGTGCTCTCCCAAGTCCCTTCTGCCTGTCTAAGCCTTATTTCCGACTCTGAAGTTTCTGTTCCCAGAATCACATGCCACTTCCCATAGCAGCTTTCTCCTCTCCCTCCACCCCTCGTTGAACACCTCCCACCGTAGTTGCTTCCTGCACCAAATAAAATATAGACTAATATAGCCTTACAATTTTAGTTCCTATTTTATGAGATAGCTTTTGGCAAGAGTCTTACTTTCAGATTTTGTGTGTGGTATAAAGTCATTAGATATTGAGATAGACATAGGATTCAAAGGTCTGCAGAAAGTCCACACTGCCACATGGGTCACTTCGGCTGTGATTTTGTTTCAAGAGTCCTTTAGACCTGACGGAGTGTAGCCACCAGGCTCCTCTGTCCATGGGGTTCTCCAGGCAAGGATACTGGTGTGGGTCGCTGTTCCCTTCTCCGGGGGATCTTCCCGACCCAGGGATCTACACTTAGTCTTCAGCATTGCAGGTGGATCCCTTACTGTCTGAGATAACAGGGAAGCCTTTAGACTTGCCTATACAATCATAATAACTAGAAGGAAAGCATACTCTTACAATAATGTTCATCCTACATGCTTCATGAATCTAGAATCATGCAATAAAACAATGCAGTGATGATTGAATTATGGGTAATATTAATTAAGATGGAGTCCCTCCCTGCAGTGAGTTTACTCTCTACTGTCTTGTTGTGACTAAATCAGGACCCACAGCCTTTCATGATACAGTGTAAATGGTGCTCCTTTATGTGCTGGGCAAAACCTACTGACTAAGCCCATGAGGTAGTACAGTCAGAAGAAAGCCATGTGCTAAGTCACTTTAGTTGTGCTTGACTCTTTGTAACCCTATGGAATGTAGTCTGCCAGGCTCCTCCTTCCGTGGGATGCTTCAGGCAAGAGTACTGGAATGGGTTGCCATTCCTTTCTCCAGGGGATCTTCCCAACTCAGGGTTTGAAGCCACATCTCTTATGTCTCCTGCATTGACAGGCAGGTTCTTTAAAGAAAGTAAGTTCAGGTATTACTTGAGGTGGCCAATTTGATACATAAGAAAAGTTCCATTTTGAAGAGTAGACATAAATGAACAGCTGCATATATAATTACAGGTTGTAGGGATATACATTTGATCTACAGAAATAAAGTCCTAACAGGCTTGTCTCCGGTCTGAGGAACAGAATCACAAGCAGTGACACCAGGTAAAGATGGTGCCGTGGAGAGCTCATAGTCGATTAGTGATCCATCCCCTTGGCAGCAGGGCATGATAGAGTGTGAAAGAGATCTGTCTTCAACCTAATTTTTCTTTACAGTTATTATAGTTCTTAAGAGAAAGATGACAGCCTACCATTTAGAAAACATTTCTCTTAATGATTGCTTATTTGCATGAAATCTTAACATACTAGATTCTATAACTGTTCAACTTCCTCACTAAAATTAGCTAACTTTTATTTTTGCACAAATATAACATGCTTATCATTTTGAAAAAATGTATCTCACTAATATCACTAATTACAGACTTATTACCATCTTGCCTGCCAAGATAATGAAAGAAATTGTACATGAATCACTGTTAAATTATATATTGGTGAGCAATAAATTTTCTTTCTATCAATCATGATTTTTCCCCAATGAACTATGCAATTTGTGGATCCATTCATTCCTCTGAATTGTTTTGCTATCACTGGTGTATTCAAATTTGCAGGAAAAATTGTAAAGACTTCAGTTGGGGAGAAAGGACGGTGTTTCAATAATGATGGGTACTAATGAAAATGCATTGAAAAAGTCATTGTTAATTAACTTACTGAGGTTACTCAAGGGCAGAGAGAAGCAACACAAGGCTAATAATCATTGAACAAAAATAGAATGCAATAAGTAATTCCTACTGTGTGGACATTTTATGTAGCCCCTGTTGCCCATGCACTCAAGTGTGAAGTCTTCTTCTGGGGTTATCTCTTGGAGGACTGCCGCAGTTTTTCTGGCTCACACATCACACTTCCCTCAAAAAAAATCAGAGGATTCATCTTTTGGACAATACAGCTCTCATCGTTTGCAAATCCACTGACCACTTTGAATTAGTAAGAGATTTATAAAGAAAGGGGGAAAATAATTGGCTTCCAACATTGCATGACACGTCACAAAACGACAGGCGGCTCAGCACAGCGTGCCCCCTCCATGCCGTCACAGTCGTAGCCTTTTCACGTTCTGCCATCTTTACAAAACGCGCTTCAGTCTCCTTGCCGTGGCTCTAGGGCCCCGTCTAATGCCAGGAGAGCAGATTCTGAAAACCACTGGTTACTCTCCTTGCAGGGATTCCTCTGTCCTCTGTGGCTTTTCTCCTTGTAGCCTGTGGGTTTGCAATGCGTCTACCCCTACACTGCTCTGTCACTGTTGTTCTTCAAGTGTCTCACCTGAGAAAGTGAGAGTGTTAGTCACTCAGGCGTGTCTGACTCTAGTGACCCCATGGACTGCAGCCCATCAGGCTCCTCTGTCCATGGAATTCTCCAGGCAAGAGTGCTGGAGCGAGTCGTTGTTCCCTTCTCCTGGAGATCGTCCCGGCCCAGGGGTGAGAGCCAGGCCTCCTCCGCTGCAGGCGGGTTCTTTGCCTTTCTTTGCCATGGAGTAATCGCTAGTTCCCATGGTGGTCATGAACGTGGAGTTGTCTCCCACTAAGCGTCCTCTGCAGGGTGTCTTTGCTTATTTCTCCTCTGCTCTGAGGCCTGTGACTTTGCTGTTAGGTAGGATTATTGTGGCTTCCCAGTTGGCTCAGTGGTAAAGAATCTACTTGCCAATGCAAGAGACTCAAGAGACATGGGTTTAATCCCTGGGTTAGGAAGGTCCCCTGGAGGAGGAAATGGCGACCCACTCCAGTATTCTTGCTTGGAAAATCCCATGGACAGAGGAGCCTGGTGGGCACAGTCCACGGGGCTGCAGAGAATCAGACACGACTGAGCGACTGAGCACGCGCGCACTGCGGCTTTGGGCTTTCTGTCTGATCTGTGGCGTCTCTGCCTGCTATTGAAGACACCTATCTGAGAAGGTGTCTACTGGAAAGTGTTCCGCGGGAAAAAGAAAATCACGTTGATATTTCAGAACTTTCCTGTTTTGCCTCAGCTAGCTCAAAACTGGGGAGCTACGTGAAATTACAATCAAACTTAAATTCTCTCCAACAATTCACATGATTTGACATAAAATCATGCCCTAAAGCTGTCCAAAAGAAATGCTTCTCCAGCTCACCCCAGGTCCCACCTATTTCAGGAGTTCAGAGTGTTTGACACATGCTGAGAGTGCCTAGGCAAGCGTAGGCACACAGGGAAAGTGCTACCTTGCGTATGCAAGCAGAAATGAGACAATGGTTCCTTACTGGACCATGATTTGGACAGGTTTTCTGGCTATGCAGTCACTGTCGTAGACGGCGCTTCTTTTTAACTGAGTAGAATAGGACAGTCTTTTCTACATTTGGGAAACACCACTATGTGTCTTGGGAGGAAGAAACCACCTCCAGCTATAAAAGATGCACATGCTGGTGGCTTGCCCTCCATGGCTCCATGCAGCTGGTATACAAGCGAATATGTTGATCCGACCAGCTGGATGCTTCCTTACCAGACTGCGAGTCTGCAGCTGACAATATAAATAACTATGTGTGATATTTTAGTTTTTTATTGCTGCATCACAGATTTTACCATCATTTAGTGACTTCAAGCATAAGTTATCTGAGTGTTTGTGGGTGCAGCGGAGTCTTCTGCTGTAGAACCTCCTTCAAGGCTGCAGTCCGGCAGCCATCTGAAAGCTCGGACAGGGAGGTTCTTTCTCTAAGTGACCTCACACAGTTGCGGGCACGATTTGGTTCTTCCTGGGCTGTTAGGCTGTGGACCTCTGTTCCTCAAGCCTGCTGGCTAAGGCTGCTCCTGTTTCCTTGCCACATGGGGCTCATAAGGGGCAGCTGTCATGTGGCAAGAAAACAGGAGCAGCCTTAGCAAGCAGGTTTCTCTTCACACGCGCTCTTTCTGTTTCCAGAATGAGGAAATAATACAAAGCTCAATTGTGAGAGATGACAACTAAGATAAAGATGAAAAGTTGAACTTATAGTTGGAGGTTCACTGGGTTGAAGAGCATCCCTCCAGAATCCCAGTTTACTCAAAACCTCAAAATTTGATCTTATTTGACATCAGGATTTTTGCAGATGTAATTAGTTAGGATGAGGTCATGCTGAACCGAAGTGACTTGGGCACGCACGCACCTAAATCAAAAGACTTGTATCCTTGTATGAAGCCCTTGTGGAGACACACCAGAGAGAAGACTGGTTGGGCCCGGAGCAGGGAGGGAAGTGATGCAGCTACAAACCAAGGGCGCCATGTATTTCCAGGAACCACCAGAAGCCAGAGAGAAGCACAGAAAGGCTCTCCATGGGAGCTTTCAGAGCTTCAGGCTGCAGCCTCCAGAATCTCCTGGAAGAGAATAAATGTCTGCTGTCGTAAGTCACCTGCATGCATGCTCAGTGACTTCAGTTGTGTCTGACTCCTTGTGACCCGATGGACTCTAGCCCACCAGGCTCCTCTGTGCATGGGATTCTTCAGGCAAGAACACTGGGGTAGTTCGCCATGCCCTCCTTCAGGGGGTCTTCCCGACCCAGGGATCTAACCTGAGTCTCTCACATCTCCTGTACTGGCCAGTGGGTTCTTTAGTGCTGAGCCACTGGGGTACCCCCTGTAAGTCACCCAGCTTGTGGTAATTCATAACAGCAGCCCTGGGAAACCCATGCCAGGAGGTTACAGGATTAGTTATGCTCCCTCAGAGTTCAGATATTACGGTTCCAAACTTCAGTACCTCACACTGGGACTATATTTAGAGATAGGGCTCTTAAGAGGTGATTAAGGTAAAGCCAAGCCAAATAGATGGACCCTAATCCAATCTGACTGGTGTCACAGGAAGGAAGTGTGGACACAGGCACCCCGAAAATGGAGGGACAACCCCACGCACGCAGAGAGAAGGCAGCCTCTTGCAGCCACGAAGCGAGGTCTGAGGAGCAGCCAAACCTGCAGACACCTTAACCTTGAGCCATAACCTCCAGAACAGTGAGAACGTGGCTCTCCGTTGCTCAGGACACCCAGTCTCTGGTATTTTGTCATAGCAGCCGTAGCAAACTGGTACAAAGGGCGCACCTTTATCCGTACTATACTTCCACTCGCCTGCTTTAGGGGCAGAAGATATGACTGTGACTGAGGGATCCTCGGAAGAAAGAAGGAAGACATTGAAACATGAAGGGGTGCTGGCTGCAGGTGGATTGGCAGCCCCACGTTGGCCAGGGAGGGGACAACAGAGTCGGAAGAAACTTTTGCCTTCCTTTTGAGTGTTTGCTTTTTATTTTTGGCCATGCTCTGTGGCATATGGGATCTTAGCTCCCTGGCCAGGTGTTGAACCCATGCCCTCTGCAGTGGAAGCATGGAATCTTAACCCCTGGGGATCAGCAGGGAAGCCCTCCCTTAGGGTATTTATGTAGCCATCCTTGGTCATTGGTTTTAAAGAAAAAGAGAAGCAGGGATGTAATCAGTGGGTATAAATAAGGAATGAGTGGTTTCCAGCAACTATAAACTTGGGAATCTATGTGTTCAAGATTCCTTGTAGTTCTAATACAGAAAACTAGAATTTTGTATAAGACAGACATTCCGGAAAAACAGTCTAGGAATAAACAGTGTTGGTCCTTCCCTTGCAATAGAACTTTCATGTGCTTGAGACACGCAGATTGAAGAAGGATTTAAGAAAGACTCAACCCCCTGGAATTTCTATGACATTATTTACAAACCAGACAGTCACTGAAGCATAGAGATTTGGGAAGAAAAATTATTTCACAGAATAGAAATAACAGTGCTATAGGGGTTTTTGGTAGGAAAATCCAGTCCATAATGGGAAGATACTTCTGTTAAAGAATAGTCAGATTCCCTATATACTATATATTTTTAAAAATGTAAATGGGCCAGCAAGGCAATAGAAATAAAAACAAAAATAAACAAATGGAACCTAATCAAACTTACAAGCTTGCACAACAAAGGAAACCGTAAAAAGAAATGAAGTCAGTCTATGGAATGAGAGGAAGTATTTGCAGACAGTGCAATCAACAAGGGCTTAATTTCCAAAAGATGCAAAAAGCTCATCTTTCCAAAAGATGCAAACAGCTCATAATTCAACAACAACACAAAACAAAAAACCCAATCAAAAAATAGGCCCAAAACCTAAATAGACATTTCTCCAAAGAAGATATACAGATGGACAGAAAGCACATAGAAAGATGCTCAGCACTGCTAATTATTAGAAACATGCAAACCAAAACCACAGTGACGTGCCTCCTCACACCAGTCTGAAAGGCCATCTTTAAGTCCACACAGAAAGAGGGAGCATATGTACACTTATAGCTGATTCAGGTCATTGTACAGCAGAAACCAACAGACCATTATAAAGCAATTATCCTACAATTTTTTAAAAAAATGTCTACAAATAACAAATGCTGGGCAGCTTGTGGAGAAAAGAGAACCCTCCTAAACTGTTGGTAGAAAAATAAATTGGTGCAGCCACCAGAGAAAACAATATGCAGATTTCTCAGAACTAAAAATAGAATTAACAATGATCCAGCCATCCCACTCCTGGGCACACAACTGGACAAAACTCTAATTCAAAAAGATACATGCACCCCTATGTTCATAGCATCTCTATTTACAATGCCCAAGACATGGGAACAACTGAAATTTCCATCAAGAGATGAATGGATGAAGGAAACACGGTACCTGTGTACAGCAGAATACTACTCAGCAGTAAAAAGGATGAAATAATGCCACTTGCAGCAACGTGGATACAGCTAGAAATTGTTGTACTATCTGAAGCAAGTCAGAAAGTGAAAGACAAATAGCAAATGATACCACTTGCATATAGCATCTAAAATATGATACAAATGAATTCATCTATGAAACAGAAGCAGACCCACAGACATGGAAGAGAGACTTGTGGTTCCTACAAGGGAAGGGATGTAGGGACGAGACGGACTGGGATTTCGGGGTTAACAGAAGCACGCTGTTATGTGTAGAATGGTGAAATGCAAGGTCCTACTGTATAGCAGAGGGACCTATATTCAATATCCTTGGATATCTTGTAACAGAGAAGAAAAATTTAAAAAGAACCTATATATATATATATATATATATATATATGTGTGTGTGTATAACTGAGTAATTTCACAGTACAGCAGAAATTAAGATAACGTTGTAAACCAACTATACTTCAATAAAAAATGCATTAAAAATAAGGAACATGGGAGAGCAGAGGCTGACCAGTAAAAATATCTATAAACTAAATCTATATATAGCATTCCAAGACTAAAAAAACTACTGCTAAGAGTGAAATGTGTGTAGGAACACTTAACAAATATAAAAGTTAGAGTGATTATCAGTCCCAATGTCAATCTCAGTTATCATTCTTGAAACTGGCATTAAAAGCCATTAAAAGGATAAACGGGTCAGAATGTTTGTGCTGAATGAAGTAAAATTACTATATGACTTTTTTAGTTTGGATAAAAAGGAATGCCTATTTCTGGCACTGCATAACATATTCNTCTTTCTGTTTCCAGAATGAGGAAATAAAAATACAAAGCTCAAATGTGAGATGACAACTAAGATAAACATGAAAAGTTTAACTTATAGTTGGAGGTTCACTGGGTTGAAGAGCATCCCTCCAGAATCCCAGTTTACTCAGAACCTCAAAATTTGATCTTATTTGACATCAGGATTTTTGCAGATGTAATTAGTTAGGATGAGGTCATGCTGAACCGAAGTGACTTGGGCACGCACGCACCTAAATCAAAAGACTTGTATCCTTGTATGAAGCCCTTGTGGAGACACACCAGAGAGAAGACTGGTTGGGCCCGGAGCAGGGAGGGAAGTGATGCAGTTACAAACCAAGGGCGCCATGTATTTCCAGGAACCACCAGAAGCCAGAGAGAAGCACAGAAAGGCTCTCCATGGGAGCTTTCAGAGCTTCAGGCTGCAGCCTCCAGAATCTCCTGGAAGAGAATAAATGTCTGCTGTCGTAAGTCACCTGCATGCATGCTCAGTGACTTCAGTTGTGTCTGACTCCTTGTGACCCGATGGACTCTAGCCCACCAGGCTCCTCTGTGCATGGAATTCTTCAGGCAAGAACACTGGGGTAGTTCTCCATGCCCTCCTTCAGGGGGTCTTCCCGACCCAGGGATCTAACCTGAGTCTCTCACATCTCCTGTACTGGCCAGTGGGTTCTTTAGTGCTGAGCCACTGGGGTACCCCCTGTAAGTCACCCAGCTTGTGGTAATTCATAACAGCAGCCCTGGGAAACCCATGCCAGGAGGTTACAGGATTAGTTATGCTCCCTCAGAGTTCAGATATTACGGTTCCAAACTTCAGTACCTCACACTGGGACTATATTTAGAGATAGGGCTCTTAAGAGGTGATTAAGGTAAAGCCAAGCCAAATAGATGGACCCTAATCCAATCTGACTGGTGTCACAGGAAGGAAGTGTGGACACAGGCACCCCGAAAATGGAGGGACAACCCCACGCACGCAGAGAGAAGGCAGCCTCTTGCAGCCACGAAGCGAGGTCTGAGGAGCAGCCAAACCTGCAGACACCTTAACCTTGAGTCATAACCTCCAGAACAGTGAGAACGTGGCTCTCCGTTGCTCAGGACACCCAGTCTCTGGTATTTTGTCATAGCAGCCGTAGCAAACTGGTACAAAGGGCGCACCTTTATCCGTACTATACTTCCACTCGCCTGCTTTAGGGGCAGAAGATATGACTGTGACTGAGGGATCCTCGGAAGAAAGAAGGAAGACATTGAAACATGAAGGGGTGCTGGCTGCAGGTGGATTGGCAGCCCCACGTTGGCCAGGGAGGGGACAACAGAGTCGGAAGAAACTTTTGCCTTCCTTTTGAGTGTTTGCTTTTTATTTTTGGCCATGCTCTGTGGCATATGGGATCTTAGCTCCCTGGCCAGGTGTTGAACCCATGCCCTCTGCAGTGGAAGCATGGAATCTTAACCCCTGGGGATCAGCAGGGAAGCCCTCCCTTAGGGTATTTATGTAGCCATCCTTGGTCATTGGTTTTAAAGAAAAAGAGAAGCAGGGATGTAATCAGTGGGTATAAATAAGGAATGAGTGGTTTCCAGCAACTATAAACTTGGGAATCTATGTGTTCAAGATTCCTTGTAGTTCTAATACAGAAAACTAGAATTTTGTATAAGACAGACATTCCGGAAAAACAGTCTAGGAATAAACAGTGTTGGTCCTTCCCTTGCAATAGAACTTTCATGTGCTTGAGACACGCAGATTGAAGAAGGATTTAAGAAAGACTCAACCCCCTGGAATTTCTATGACATTATTTACAAACCAGACAGTCACTGAAGCATAGAGATTTGGGAAGAAAAATTATTTCACAGAATAGAAATAACAGTGCTATAGGGGTTTTTGGTAGGAAAATCCAGTCCATAATGGGAAGATACTTCTGTTAAAGAATAGTCAGATTCCCTATATACTATATATTTTTAAAAATGTAAATGGGCCAGCAAGGCAATAGAAATAAAAACAAAAATAAACAAATGGAACCTAATCAAACTTACAAGCTTGCACAACAAAGGAAACCATAAAAAGAAATGAAGTCAGTCTATGGAATGAGAGGAAGTATTTGCAGACAGTGCAATCAACAAGGGCTTAATTTCCAAAAGATGCAAAAAGCTCATCTTTCCAAAAGATGCAAACAGCTCATAATTCAACAACAACACAAAACAAAAAACCCAATCAAAAAATAGGCCCAAAACCTAAATAGACATTTCTCCAAAGAAGATATACAGATGGACAGAAAGCACATAGAAAGATGCTCAGCACTGCTAATTATTAGAAACATGCAAACCAAAACCACAGTGACGTGCCTCCTCACACCAGTCTGAAAGGCCATCTTTAAGTCCACACAGAAAGAGGGAGCATATGTACACTTATAGCTGATTCAGGTCATTGTACAGCAGAAACCAACAGACCATTATAAAGCAATTATCCTACAATTTTTTAAAAAAATGTCTACAAATAACAAATGCTGGGCAGCTTGTGGAGAAAAGAGAACCCTCCTAAACTGTTGGTAGAAAAATAAATTGGTGCAGCCACCAGAGAAAACAATATGCAGATTTCTCAGAACTAAAAATAGAATTAACAATGATCCAGCCATCCCACTCCTGGGCACACAACTGGACAAAACTCTAATTCAAAAAGATACATGCACCCCTATGTTCATAGCATCTCTATTTACAATGCCCAAGACATGGGAACAACTGAAATTTCCATCAAGAGATGAATGGATGAAGGAAACACGGTACCTGTGTACAGCAGAATACTACTCAGCAGTAAAAAGGATGAAATAATGCCACTTGCAGCAACGTGGATACAGCTAGAAATTGTTGTACTATCTGAAGCAAGTCAGAAAGTGAAAGACAAATAGCAAATGATACCACTTGCATATAGCATCTAAAATATGATACAAATGAATTCATCTATGAAACAGAAGCAGACCCACAGACATGGAAGAGAGACTTGTGGTTCCTACAAGGGAAGGGATGTAGGGACGAGACGGACTGGGACTTCGGGGTTAACAGAAGCACGCTGTTATGTGTAGAATGGTGAAATGCAAGGTCCTACTGTATAGCAGAGGGACCTATATTCAATATCCTTGGATATCTTGTAACAGAGAAGAAAAATTTAAAAAGAACCTATATATATATATATATATATATATATATGTGTGTGTGTATAACTGAGTAATTTCACAGTACAGCAGAAATTAAGATAACGTTGTAAACCAACTATACTTCAATAAAAAATGCATTAAAAATAAGGAACATGGGAGAGCAGAGGCTGACCAGTAGAAATACCTATAAACTAAATCTATATATAGCATTCCAAGACTAAAAAAACTACTGCTAAGAGTGAAATGTGTGTAGGAACACTTAACAAATATAAAAGTTAGAGTGATTATCAGTCCCAATGTCAATCTCAGTTATCATTCTTGAAACTGGCATTAAAAGCCATTAAAAGGATAAACGGGTCAGAATGTTTGTGCTGAATGAAGTAAAATTACTATATGACTTTTTTAGTTTGGATAAAAAGGAATGCCTATTTCTGGCACTGCATAACATATTCATACCTTAATATATAATTGAGTTTTATTTGTTACACAAGAAGACACAAACTGTAGTTGAAAATGACATTTCTCAAATTCTTCTGGATGACAGACTCATGTTAGAGTGGCTTCTGGCAGTACTGAGTATATTAAGGACAAGAAAATTTCAATTTAGGAAGAAAAACCCAAACATTTTTGATTCTTTGAAAAGAAAGGAATTTCTAAAGGGAAAAGAGTTTAAAATCTTTTCAGTATAGATAAACTCATTACCTCTAATTGTTTGGGCTTTAAAACTTCTTTAGCAGAGCAAATTTTCCATTATTGTGTTTCTCCCAGGTAATGGCCATCCTATATAAGGATAAAGTCAAAGTAAAGGTAATTTANGAGTTAAAAATCTTTTCAGTATAGATAAACTCGTTACCTCTAATTGTTTGGGCTTTAAAACTTCTTTAGCAGAGCAAATTTTCCATTATTGTGTTTCTCCCAGGTAATGGCCATCCTATATAAGGATAAAGTCAAAGTAAAGGTAATTTATTGTCCACTAAAATTTTCATCTTCTGTCAGCATCCAAAATATGAGATCATATATATGAGCCCAAATACAAATTATAGAGATTAATTTTATTAAAATGCAGCAACAAGCAAAATTTTTCCCCAATATGATAAATCTTTCAGACACATTAGAGACCTTGAATTTAAACCTGTGATGTTATCTTGCCCTCTTAGAAATGGCTATAAAAGCTATAGTTAATAGAGTTGTTCATAGACACTTCCATAGCTTGATTCATTTCCCCTTAGCTCTCAGGAGCACGAAATAAAAAGTTAAAAGAAATCCATGATTGGAGATTATTTATGTTATAATTATACATATGCTTGTGTAAGTTTGCTAACAAAATTATATATACACAGACATATATATATGAGAAAGCCTAAGAAAAGTCTTGAAAGGCAGGACCTCAGTTTTCAGCAATTAACATGGTGCTAAAAAATCATGGCTTGCTAGAGTTTTGCAATCACCAGAATCTTAAGCATCCTTCAGAGCTTATAAGAGAATTTCTGTCACCTCGGGAGCTAGCCAGTCCAGCTGCCTCCTGTCTATATGGGCCTCTGAGATATGATCTTGCAAGTATCTTTTCATGTCATGATAACCAAAGTGTGGAAGTGTTCAGGGGATGCTCAAAGGCACGCAGGTGCCCTGAAAAGGAAGCCCTCTGTGCTAAGATCTGGTCCTGTTGGGATTTTAATAGCAGGCTTATTGTGGTGACTTGAGTTTGCTTTTTAATCTTAGTTAATGTTAAGAATAAATCCTCTAGGACTACAAAGTGTGACCTCTTGTGCCTCATCGCCTCTTCAAACAAGAGAGTGCTCAAGACTCTATATTTGAGCTGAGAAGGAGGGTTAGAGAAAGACTGTGCTGTGCCCACACAGGATTTTAATTCCGTGTATGGTCACTAGCATCAGTTTTCACTATCTTTATTTATGTACTTTTGTTATAGTACAAGCTCACTGAAAAATACAATTTCACAGCATTTTGTCCATGAATTTTACATGATTGTGTTATTTTTTGAACTTCACTTATCAAATGATGGCGAGTTTTTTCTGCATTCCTACAGAAATTCTGTTACAGTTGCTAGAAAATTTTTATTTGAGACCCTTCCGACATTATCAGACATATTTGTCTAAATCAATGATCCATAGTAGTACACGGAGTTTTTGTATATAGGGGTATGAAATTACTCCGAAGCTTTCAGAAGCCACTTCCAGAAAAAAGACCCCAAAACCAATCTTCATAAAATCATCAATCTAGATGTAATGTCTTGTGTAACAAACAGAAGCTCTTTCCCTTCCCAAAATTATGAGTGACTCTTAAAAATTTGAATTTATGCCAAATGGCAGCTGATATTATCTACAATTTCATTAGCGTGTGCTCCTGATTTCACATAGAAGTACTTTATAGACGCTTCTTTTTGGAAACATGATCATTATATTTGTTTTTCTTAAAAAGTGCGCAGGCAATGGGAGCCCAGGCACGGAGTTTGTGAGGCTTAGCTAACTTTCTATCCGTTCTAGGAATCAAGACTAGCCATGTGCCATTCATAGCTGGCACTGGCGAAGGACAAGATGTCACCTAGAAAAGATCTAGAAGCAACTTTGTTCCTTAAAAATTAAAGTAATGTGAGATATAAAATATCACAGTACTGCTGAGAAAAAAAAAACTAGCAAAATTCTCATAATCAGCCATAGATAATTGTGTTATTAAGAAATCATTTGACTGTGTATAGATGAAAAGCCATATTTTGTTCAATGTAAAAAACTTTATAATATATCTAAAACATCTAAATTACTTTTATTAAAGTATATAAAAGGTATAATTTTGAGTAGTATGCTGGATTAATTGCCTAACAAAGTGAGTGAGTCCCATGAGCGTGCTATGCAAATCATTTTGGAAAAGGTCATTTTTTTTTGTTGGAACAGTGGTCATTTCAAATATGCAATTTCTGGAATAATGTGATACATAATGTACTATTACATTCCAAGCCTCTGGATATTAAACCTAACGANCTAACAAAGTGAGTGAGTCCCATGAGCGTGCTATGCAAATCATTTTGGAAAAGGTCATTTTTTTTTGTTGGAACAGTGGTCATTTCAAATATGCAATTTCTGGAATAATGTGATACATAATGTACTATTACATTCCAAGCCTCTGGATATTAAACCTAACGAAGCCTTATTTTCAGAGACTAAGCATAAGGTAAGCAAATTTGAGCTATTTGTGATTTATTCAGTGTTCACTTACTTCACAAATGTTCACTGATGATCTAAGTGCTTAGCACCCAAAAAGATACAGTCACCTCTCTTACTCATTCTGGTCTTTGTAGCCATAGAGCGTTTTATTCACAGAGATTGAGCACACAGACATAGAGGAGCTATGCAATAAATAACGGCTGCTCTCCCTGATGAAATGTTATGGAACACGTATCATGTATAAGATACTGATGCAGGTCTTGAGAACACAATGGTGGGTAAAACGGTACGGTTCCTACTCTCATGGGAAGCATCACGGAGACCACAAATAANGAGTGGCTTTAGCATCTCTCTAATTTAATTTCCCTTTTCCTCTTCAGGGAAGTAATTAATTCTCTTAAAATTGGTGTTCTTCAAATTCTTTTATAAAAATTTATTATCACACACATGTGTGTGTGCGTGCTAAGTCACTTCGGTCGTGTCTGACTCTTTGCAACCCTATGGACTGTGGCCCACTAGGCTCCTCTGTCCACACCATACACACACCTGCTCATTAAAACTGTGTAGTCTACTTTGGCATTTTGGAAAATTGGAAATGATGTTTTTAGTGTAGAATGACAACCTGCTTTTTAGACTTCATATCAGGTTTTTGAGATAATCCACTTGATATTTACTACATACTATGTCTCAGGCATTGTTCTAAGTATTAGAATACAGCAGTGAATAACACCCCCCCTAAAATCTATGACCTTATGAAGATTTTATCATAGTAGGGTAAACAGACAATAAACAGCAAAATATGAAATACTCTGTGTAGGCTGCTGTTTCAGACCAAATTATATCTCCCCACCCCCACCCCACCCCCCAAAAAATCATACGTTGAAGCCCAAACCTACAGTGTGGCTCAGTTTGGAGACAGGGCCTATAGAGAGGAACTAAATGTTAACAGAAGACATACAGGGAGAGTCTGAACCTGATTGGATTGGTGTTCTTTTATTTTTTTTTTTAGGAGATTTTTCTAGTCGATCTTTTTAAAAAATTAATTGAATTATTTATTAAACTTTGCTGGTTTCTTTGTGGTGTGTGGGATCTTTATTTGTGGCATGAGAACGCCTAGTTGTGGCATGCAGGGGGTCGAACCCATGGTCTGTGTATTGAGAGTGTCGAGTCTTAGCCACTGGATCGCCAGGGAAGTCCCAGAACTAGTGTTCTTGTAAGAGAAAGAGACACCTGAAATTTGTTTTTCTCTTAGTGCCTGCACAGATGGAAGGCTCTGTGAGGACACATGAAAAGGCGCTAGCTACAAGGCATGAAGAGAGCGCACCCCAGATCCCAAATCTACTGACAAAGCCTACTGCCATCTGGCGACGTCTCAGTCAGCAACCTCAGCCTCCAGAACTGTAAGATAGTAAGCGTGTGTTGTTTGTCACATGATGTTGTTGTTTAGTCCCTAAGTCATGTCCACTCTTTGCAACCCCACGGACTGCAACACATCAGGCTTCCTTGTCTTTTACCATCCTCCCCAGAGCTTGCTCAAACTCATGTCCATTAAGATGCCATCCAACCATCTCATCTTCTGTTGTCCCTTTCTCATCCTGCCCTCGATCCTTCCCACTGTCAGGGACTTTTCCAATAAGTCAGCTCTTCGCATCCGGTGGCCAAATTATTGGAGCTTCCGCTTCAGCATCAGTCTTTCCAATGAATGTATTCAGTCACTCTGTCATGTCCGATTCTTTGCGACTCCATGGACTGCAGCACACTAGGCTTTCTCGTCTTTCACCATTTCCCAGAGCTTTCTCAAACTCATGTCCTTCCTGTCATCCCTTTTTCCTCCTGCCTTCAATCTTTCCCAGAATCAGAGTCTTTTCCAATGAATCATTTCTTCTCATCAGGTGGCCAAATTATTGGAGTTGCAGTGAAAATTCAGGGTTGATTTCCTTTAGGATTGACTGGTTTATCTCCTTGCAGTCCAAGGGACTCTCAAGAGTCTTCTCCAACACCACTATTCAAAAACATCAATTTTTGGACACTCAGCCTTCTTTATGGTCCAGCTCTCATATCCATACATGACTACTGGGAAAACTATAACTTTAACTATCAGAATCTCTGTCAGCAAATTAATGTCTCTGCTTTTTAATATGCTAGGATGAGTGCCCTTATCAGAAGAGATACTAAAGAGCTCTCTCTCTACTGTATGAGGACAAAATGAGAAGGTGACCATTTGCAATACAAAGAGAGAGCACTCTCCAGACACTGATCCTGCTGGGACCTTGATCTTGGACTTTACTATCCACACCTGTGGGTAAAAATGTAAATTTCTGTTGTTAAGTTACTTAGCCTATGGTATTGTTTTATAGAAGCCTGAGCTGTAAGACATGGGGTAAGGGAAAATGAGCTGCCTCTATCTGAGAGGCCTCAGCAAGAACTGCATTTCAAAGGAAGAGTAAGATTTCAGTCAAGGTAAAGAGATGGAAGAAATTTTCTGTAAGCAGCTGATGACATAGGTAGATTTGTTTCCCAGGAAACTGCATCTCGAATGGGTGTAATTTTCTGTACTCCACAAACATGTCCCACAACTGACTGTTGGTTTTTTTAATTTGAATTTTGGAACTCCATATTGTTAACATAGAAATTTTAATACTTATGAGAGAAATATGTTTTAACTTCATGTTTGGACTTTTTGTAAAACTTCATAGGCTATTTTTTCCATAGATTAAAAAAATGATCATTGTATTAGTTTTCTAAATGACAATATGTGAGAAAGTTTCTGACTGCCATTTTTTAAATTCCAATTTATGAAAAATCTAATTCAGTAAACATTTTGCCACATTTTATGTCACTAGTTTTTTGTTGTATAAGTTTTCCTAAAGTGCTATAGAGTAATTTTTTTACCATGGACATTACTTACTGATCTGTTGATGATCATATCTTAAGGAAAGTTTGCAGACCTTATTTCAGCACTTTAATTGGATATTTCAATGTAGGGATTCCTTTGATTATTTTTGTTTTTAAAAATTGGGTTGTATGCATAAAAACGTATATCAAGTAATGAAAATGTGAGACTTAAAACCATCGTGACTACTATGTTAGCTGTCAGTATTCCAGTAAGGGTTAAAGCTTTGGTCATGAACATGCTGCTCCGATATGTGCTAACTTCCAAGAATGCTAGCTAACTACATACTTAGTGGTTCTATGGTTGTCTTCAAAATCGAGAATAATTGTGCAGATTAGTTTTTATCAATTCAGGGACTCAAAAGGATGACACTAGTATCCTTATGTAAAATCAGCCTCCAGATCAGCTTTTCAATTTGCTGAAGTCATAAACCAGCCTTGCTCAAACACTCACATATTTAACTTTTCATCAGCATTCTCATTATTTCTGACTTAGACTCTTGTATCTCAATATATTTTTAGATGCTAGCTTTACTATGTTCATCTCTTCATAAATAAAGTAGCTTCTATTATTTTAAACCATCATTATAAACCGCAGTTCAGAGACAGTGTTTAAGATCTACTAAAGCAAGGATGTGTATGAAATCTATGAGGGTATATTGGGAATACTTCACTTTGCTAGTGGCTTCAGGATAAGAAATTCTCGGTGTTACATCATTCTGCAATGGCTACTAATGAGTTCCAAAGCTATAAAAGTATAAGTTCTGACAATTTTATGTAGAGCTGTTTTCTCATTTAGAAGTTTGACTTTTACTATCACAATGTAAATGCGTCCTCTATGATAAATCTAGTTGCTCTTGAAGATATTTATTATTTATCTGTATACTCTGCAAATACCTTATCAAAATCAGGAGTAGGATAATGATCTTGGCAATAAATCTATTTTAATGTACTATTTTTTCATATTATATAAAACTTTGAGAATTTTAAGGGCTTCCCTTGTGGCTCAGTTGGTAAAAAAATCCACTTGAAATGGGGAAGACTTGGGTTCAATCCCTGGGCTGCGAAGATCCCTTGGAGAAGGGACTGGCTGCCCACTCTGGTATTCTGGCCTGGAGAATTCTGTGGACTGTATAATCCATGGGATTGCAAAGAGCCAGACACTACTAAGTGACTTTCACTTTGAGAACTTTAAAGACTAAAGATTCATAAAAAAAAATAGTTTAGGACAGAGGGAAAAAAAGTAGCGAATAGGTTAAACAAATCTTATGTGCAATTCTGAATTTACACATTTTTGAAAACTTTGAATTTATTTTTGTTTATTTAGAGTAAAGTAGATAAAGTGTTGAGCTGTATACATGCAAGCACATCAAATGAGCAGACAACAATGCAAAGGCTCATTTTCAATATTTTTTCTTGTATCCTTATCAGAGCCTTTTCCTTGTTCTCTTTCAATAGAACATTAGGGATGTAATTAGTGTTAATGGCTCTTCATCAGCAGCACAATTTCACTTTTATGCCTTTCTGTTTATGTTGCATTCTGCTGGTTCCAGAAAGGTACTTTGGCTCTTACAAAGGACCTGTCAAAAACCAAGAGGGCAGAGGAGGATATGGAGGTTTCTGGCAGGAGATCAGGGCTCAGTTTGTTTAACAGAACATGTGTATCTGGCTGGGCTGGCTGTCCTTGGAGTGGACACAGCTGGTGAACCTCAGGTCTTCTGAACATATGTTCCGTTTCTCCAGAGAGCTAAAAGACCACATACCTCTTATGGCTCTGAAAATGAAGATGCAAGGTATCAGAAGACAGAGCAAAGAGGCTTCCATAATTCTTCCACTGTCTTTAGTCACACTTTAAGTGTGTTAGATGGCCCAGTGTATAGTATATGCTGTTTTACTTCACCAGTCCACATGGTACTGAAATAAATATGTTTGTATAGAACTAACTTTACTGTTAGAATTCTTTTAGTCACTTCACTCAGTAATTGCAACCTGTAATTATAATCCTTTCAGTTAAGCAAAAGCAAATATTAATCTAGTTTTAAAATTAATAATGATAGTCCAGTTAATGTAATTATCACTGTAGGAAAGTAAAAAGATATATCCTAGCCATGCTCAGTTGGAGATAATGCATTTAATTAATAAAGATGTTTAAACAATTATGTTTTTAATACACATTAAAAGTTGGGTTCCATTGTTAGACTTTAATTCCTAATCATTTTGGCACCATCAGAGGTGCATTCCACCCCAAGTTAAAATGATTTATTTCTTTTTTTTCCTTTTTTTAGTGTAACTGTGGAGAATTTGACAGTAATGTTTCCCATAAATATTTTTGTAAATTTTCTTATTCTGATGTGAAATTCTAACATTTCTAATTATTCCAAGGGTAATTCAAAACATACTTAAAATATAATGTTTTCTCCAAATTTATATCCATCTCATTTTCACTGGAAAAAGACAGTCTATTATTCTAAGAAAAACTGTAGGCATTTGCTCCTATGTATTTCAAGGCCAAGGAAGAAAGGACTAACATATGATCTTGCAAACTGTAGAACATAAGCAAATGCAACTATCTTCAACCATATTTCTAAGATGTCAGTTGATTCATAAAAATAATCCAGCTTGTGAACAAAAATGTTGACTGACTGTCTGACAGATCAGTTTGTCATGTGAGAAAAATCATTGAGAGGATGCCTAGATATGCTTTGAGTTTTTTTCTTAGGATTTTAGAGAGGAAAGTCTTCAAGTACTGGGAGAAATAAACCAATTTAATGTAGCAAACTTTTTTACATTAAAAGGTTAATGCAAATATCCAAAGAACACTCAGAGAAACTGCATTTTCCCTATGATTTTTTTCTATTCTAGTTTTGTTCTTAAAGACACCATTTGCCGAGAGTATAAAAGAAAGAGTTGGGTATATCATGGAAGGACTTTAACCTGGAGCACCAAGGGTAATGTTTCTTTCATATTAAATAGAAATATCAACTTCAAAACATATTTGGTAATCATCCAGTAGAGCTCCAAGTTAAAATGGTGTTCAAATTTTCCCAACTCAGCTTTTTGCAATTGAATGCTAAGACAAGAGAACTGGCAAGGCGAGGGAAGCCATTACTCACATTTCCTCTGTTACCAGGGCCTTGGAGCTTCGTGCCTTCTTCTCCTGGCGGCTGGCCTTCAGTTTAACCCAAATCAAGGAACACCCATGGTCACTGGTGGCATCATCACCACCACACCTATTTCCCTTCAGAAACACACTTTCTCTGGTGAGCAGAAATCAGAAATTCGTCTTTATCCTAGATGGGTACAGTTATTGCTCCCCACACTTCAGCAATTTTTTCTTTCCACTCTCAGTTGAAGAGTAAAACTTCCAGAGAATAAATTGTTATGAAGCAGGCAGAGAAAACAGCACTGGTGTATCATGGCCCCAACTCCAGCGCTCTCGCCTGGAGAGTCCCAGGGACGGGGGAGCCTGG
>SJYW01029490.1:65067-105803 GCA_006410735.1 Raphicerus campestris
AGCTGGAATCAAGATTGCCGGGAGAAATATCAATAACCTCAGATATGCAGATGACACCACCCTTATGGCAGAAAGTGAAGAAGAACTAAAGAGCCTCTTGATGAAAGTGAAAGGAGAGTGAAAAAATTGACTTAAAGCTAAACATTCAGAAAACGAAGATCATGGCATCTGGTCCCATCACTTTACAGCAAACAGATGGGAAACCAGTGGCTAACTTTATTTTCTTGGGCTCCAAAATCACTGTAAATGGTGACTGCAGTCATGAAATTACAATATGCTTGCTCCTTAGAAGAAAAACTATGACCAACCTAGACAGCATATTAAAAAGCAGGGACATTACTTTCCCAACAAAGGTCCGTCTAGTCAAAGCTATGGTTTTTCCAGTAGTCATGTGTGGATTGAGAGTTGGACTGTGAAGAAAGCTGAGCACCAAAGAACTGATGCTTTCGAACTGTGGTGCTGGAGAAGACTCTTGAAAGTCCCTTGGACTATAAGGAGATCCAACTAGTCCATCTTAAAGGAGATCAGTCTTGAGTGTTCATTGGAATGACTGATGCTGAAGCTGAAACTCCAATACTTTGGCCACCTGATGCAAAGAACTGCCTCATTGGAAAAGACCCTGGTGCTGGGAAAGATTGAAGGCAGGAGGAGAAGGGGACGACAGAGGATGAGATGGTTGGATGGCATCACTGATTTGATGGACATGAGTCTGAGTGAGCTCTGGGAGTTGGTGATGGACGGGAGGCCTGCTGTGCTGCGGTCCATGGGGTCGCAAAGAGCCAGACACAACTGAGTGACTGCATCGAAATGATTTTGAATTTTCCGTGAGTTTTTCCACATTTCCTACAGAAAAAATAACACTGTCCCAAATGAAAGAAGATCATCTACCAGGCTTCAGAAATAAGAGTTTTTCAAACATTCTAGCACCAACCCCATGAGTTAAATGAAACTTAACCTCTCTATCAATTTCCTCATCCATAAAATATAAAAGTTTAACATTTCTGCTTCCTAGAATTCTTACGAGTATGACTTAATAAAATCCTCTGAAGCAATACATCTCTATAAGAAGGGTTTTTTTTTTTTTTAATGAGTATCTTTCTGTGGACGGAGGTGACTTCTGCTGGGCTGGGTTGGTTTGGTTTGAAGTGGTGGCTCAGCAATTGTTCTTGTGGTTATGATTGGAGTGAAACTGTTAATGAGGCTCACCTTTATCCCTTGGTGGTCAGAGTAAAACAAGTGTCAGTCTGTGATTTTGGCAACATTAGAGAGAACAACAGGGGCAGAAATCTTGCCTTAGAGGAAGAGTTCTCGATCTATTCAGTCATTAGTACAGGAATTAAGTACAGAAAAATTAAAAACAGGGGGTGACGGCGTGTTCTAACTCATCCAAGGAGCCAGAGGTCAGACCCAGAGCTGCGGCAAGTGTCAGCCTGTCCGTCCCCCTGACCCGCTCCTCTTCTTCCTCGGTGCACAGCCAAAACACGTTTACCGGGTTTCCAAGCAGTTAGCCTTGCACATGGGACTGAGCTCTAGCCTGTGATGTATAAGAGACGCGATCTGCACTTCAGAGTGATGGACTGGCATGTGGCCACCGCCCACGAGTGACCCTTCCTCTCCTCATCTTTCACTGGCTTGCGTGCAGGCTTCCATGGTGATTAGCCTGTGCTCGCATCATTGTAGGGACAAGAGATTTCCCCTCAAGTCGAGTTTCTCATGAAAGCAAAATAAACTTGTAGTGTGTCTACCCACTGACTTTTTTAGTTTATATATTACAGTGGTTAGCACTGTTCCTACCAGGGTTTCCTTGGTAACTCACTGGTAAAGAATTTGGCTGCAACGCAAGAGATGCAGGAGACGTGGCTCTGATCCCTGGGTCAGCAAGATCCCCTGGAGGCGGGCACGGCAACACACTGCCTGGAGAATCCCGTGACAGAGGAGCCTGGCGGCTCCAGGCCACGGGACTGCAGTGTTGGTTACAGCTGAAGCGACTGCACACTGTCCTAAATGACAGAGGTTTTCTCATCTGAGGAAGCAGCAAGTTGAAGATACAAACACTCTACTCAAGAGGAGAAGGAACGAGGTCAAAATAATGGGAAGGCTCACAAAAACCTTTAGATTTTGAATCAGAGCCGCAGTGTGCAATGCATAGCAGGCATGGAACAAAGATTTGTTGATTTTAGTTGCCTGGTATTGATCTTAATCTCACACAACAGTAGCAGTCAGGACAGAATCAACATCAACTGGAAATCAAAGGGAGTGTTAAGTGATAGCTTATGCCTATTAGCATACAAACACATTCTATGGCCTCTATCATTTGAATACAAAACGCTTCCCATGGTGCCATATCTCCACAGCAGCTGCCACTCAATGTCTGTGCTCTTCCCTAGGACAAACCTCAGCAAAGAGGAAACCGTCTACTTACGCTTCTCCCATCATGCTTCAAGAAGTCCATTCCTGATGTGGTATCCGTTCTCATGTGGTATCTGCTTCCATCACTCCCATCCAACCATTCCTGCCCATAGGACCAGTGGCTTTCATCAGGACAAACCTAATGGAAACTTTTCAGTGCTCATCAACCTAAAACTTTCATCAGCCTCCCATAGAATTAAGGCTTCCTTTCTGTTTGAAGCTATCCATTGCTTTTCATTGAGCTCGAATCACACTTAAGAATTTTAGCATGTCCCCATCATCTCTGGGTGAGCTGGCCATGGCCTGTCTGATATAATACCTAACCAGTCTAATGTAATGGTTTGATATATGGGAACTTTCACACTCAAATCCTAGTTGAAATCTTACTTTCAATCTCTGCAAGCTACTTTCTGCCTGCCTCAGTTTTCTTCATTTGTAAAATACAGAGCATCATAATACCCACATTATAGATTTGTTGTACAGCTCAAATCAGATAATGCCTAAGAAGAGGTCAGAGCTACCCCTGACTCTCACTAAAACCTCTGTTATTATTACTGTAGTATTCTTCACGCTTTCATACTTCTAAAATATCTTCCTGCCACACTGGACTTCTCTCTTTCCTTGAGTCCAGCTGCATCTGTTTCTGCTCCCCCCACTTTGATATTTTCCATATGTTTCCTCCCACCTGGAATGCTTATCCCACCAATCTCCCTGACTGGTTTCTTTGCATTCTTCCCTTTGGAGTGGCTTTTTAATTTTACTATCTTATCTAAAATGCCTTCGTTTTTAACTTTCAGTGATGCACCATGCTTTTCCTTCATGGCACAACAATTTGGAATTATTTTGAAACACATACTCATACCCATACGTTTAGTACTTTTTCTGTCTTACCGAATTATATAGACTTGAACTCCGGGAGCTGGTGATGGACAGGGAGGCCTGGCGTGCTGCGATTCATGGGGTCGCAAAGAGTCGGACCCGACTCAGCCACTGAACTGAACTGATTACTGTGCAACGTTGTTCACCTAGGACCTACCTTGGTCCTGGTGCATATTTGGTTGTCAATAAACATGTATTGAGTGACAGAGAAATTAATAAATGTAAGTGCTTCTATTCTGGGGTCCAACTTTTCCAGTAGGGAGAAGGCCTGCCTAAAAGAAGATGAGAAACAGGTGGAAAGTGGTGTAGCAGAAGAGACAGACAGGACAGAGCTTCCTGCAAAAGCATTACAAAATGGGAAACATCTCACGTGATGTTCCATGTGGATGAGAAATGAAGCATTTCTTGCCGTATCAGCGAGCAAAGGATGTCATAGCCACCTCAGCCACTGCAGACGGAGAGTTGGTGAGCCTTGGGGGAACTCTGGGAAGGAAGAACACCCACCGTCTAGCAGCCATCAAACTGCAGCCACTCCCGAAGGTGAGCCCTGAGAAAGCTCAGGATGTGGAAAACCAGGAAATTAGCCTCAGATGGGGGAGGGGCATTTCAAAGCAATGATTTCAGTGAGCCCAGATTCTTACATCTTCGCATGCATAGAAAAGTGCTAAATTCCTTAACTTGAGATATCCAGTTTTCTTTAATTTACAAAAAAAAAAAAAGTTTAATGTTCATACTACCTGTCCTTTGTTGCAAAACTTTTACATAACCTGGCTCCTCCCCATGCCTCATCAGAATAGTTCTCTCAAGGTTACTTGAGATGCTGCCTCCTGGGCTAGACTTAAGTTCTAAAAATGTCTCCTAAATAAAACATAATTTTTAGATTGCATGTGTTTTTTCAGTTGACATAGATATGATTATTTTTGCAGTAATCAAGAAATCATTCATGTTCAGATAATGCTCACTGCATTTTTATGTAGGATGAAGTGCATGTGTGTAAGATTAAATTCATCTTTGTTAGATCTAAAAATGCTTTATGTTTCAAGTGATAAGCTCATGGAAGCAAATCTTAAATGGTGCCTAAGGCAAGGTATCGAGTAAAGTAGATGCTTGATTAATACGGATTAATTAATAAATTTGTTAATAGTTCTCTTGAAGTGGTTGGGCAGCTGAAATTGCCTATTCAGTTCTAAATGACTTACATCTAATTCCATACTTTGATGAAAGCAAACCTGCCAAGTGAAATTGGCTGCAAGCTCTGGCTAAGCTCAGCTTATTTTAATATTTTTGGCTTTTCCCCAAAATATTTATAGTTTTCTTTTCACCTTCAGTGATTTAGTGTTCAACTGTGGTTCGCAGAGGCTAAAAGTATCAACCTTAATACACAGACAGCATTGATGTCAGTGTCTTGAGTACAGTTTTCTCATTCCAAGGGTATGGCAGAGAATTTTCAAGCATAAATTATATACTCACTCCTACTTTCATTTCAACTTTTTTTTTTTACTGAAAGCATATTATTATATATACCAGACATTACTTTTAGAGGCAACTTTAGTGGGGTCATGGTGAGAGAGGGATAAGAAATGTGCCTCTCTATGACACAAGAACCTTGTTCTCTTTGTTGGCATTTTGTACAATACAGCTGCCTCCAGACTTCCTTTGTGAATTTCTGAGTCTATGACACTAAGAGAGAGAAAAGTCTAGAACATTTCTGGCAGATTCAATGAAAAAATTAAGTAGTAGCATTATTACCACCATTAATTAAAACAGTGCTAGGAAATCCTCTCCCAAAGGGTGTGTATGCATCCATCTTCAAGAGTAAAATGGGAGATGTATGTTGAAGAGTCTCACTTTTATTATAAGACAAGTTTCTTGAAGTGAAGGATAAAATTTCAACTGTGTAAAAAGCACACTTCCCATTAGCTATCTAATTCACACATGCGCTGTGCTGGGCTTAGTCACTCCGTCAGGTCTGACTCTCTGTGACCCCATGGACTAGAGACCCCGGCTCCTCCATCCATGGGGACTCTCCAGACAAGAATACTGGAGTGGGTTGCCATGCCCTCCTCAGCGGATCTTCCCAACCCAGGGATCAAACCCAGGTCTGCTGCGTTGCAGGCGGATTCTTCACCACCTGAGCCACCACGGGAGCCAACTTTACAAACAGTAGTGCATATATGTCAATGTTACTCTCAGTTTGTCCCTCTCTCTCCTTCCTCCCGAGTCTACAAGTCCATCCTCTGTGTCTGCATCTCTGTTGCTGCCCTGNACTGGAGTGGGTTGCCATGCCCTCCTCAGTGGATCTTCCCAACCCAGGGATCACACCCAGGTCTGCTGCGTTGCAGGCGGATTCTTCACCACCTGAGCCACCACGGGAGCCAACTTTACAAACAGTAGTGTGTATATGTCAATGCTACTCTCAGTTTGTCCCTCTCTCTCCTTCCTCCCGAGTCTACAAGTCCATCCTCTGTGTCTGCATCTCTGTTGCTGCCCTGAAGATAAGTTCATCAGTATCACTTTTCTAGACTCCATATATAGGCATTAATGTATTTGTGTTTTTTTGGTTCTGACTTAGAAGATTGCTTTTTTTTGTACCTCCTTCTCCATGTCTCCTTTTGTAATTTTCCTCTACCCATTGCCTCATCAGGTNTGAAGATAAGTTCATCAGTATCACTTTTCTAGACTCCATATATAGGCATTAATGTATTTGTGTTTTTTTGGTTCTGACTTAGAAGATTGCTTTTTTTTGTACCTCCTTCTCCATGTCTCCTTTTGTAATTTTCCTCTACCCATTGCCTCATCAGGTTTCCAGGGTCCTGATACTGTTGTTTATTAAAATCTTGATTATTGTACCTTGCATATCCTAAAGATAACATCCTCCATCTTTTATCCACCATCTTTTATCTCAGGATTCTCCACTCTGTCAAGTGACAGCAGGTGAGAAAACAGTCCAGCAGCACTGTCTGCTAAGAGCCTTTATCCTAAGCGAGAAGGGGGAGAAACAAAGATTCTTAACAACAAGTCTTTCTTTTACTCATCTATCCCTTAGATTTATTTACTCCCAACAACTGCAGTTTCTTTCCCCTCTTTGTTTCCTGTGCCACACAGTAGCAATGTAACCTTTTCCCCCAAAAAATATAGATTAGAAAACTGTGGTTTTAATTAATTTTTCATCTAATAATTATTTTCTTATTTTAATCTGTTTATTGCTCATCCCCATCTTCATTTCCATTCATTTTTAGTGAAATTTATCAAATTTCTTACTCAATTGCTGACACCATCGAGACTTTCCAGTTTGAACTTAGTTAAGAGGGTAAAACATCCCCATTCAGTCACCCATTTATTCAAGAAATATTTATTATATATTAGATATATCAGTGTACCAGAAACCAGAGTTGGTCCCAGAGATGTCAAAATCCTCCCCCTCACCCGCTTGTAAGTGAAGGAGTGCTGCTGCTGCTGNAAAATATGTGTAAAATTATGTAGACTCCTCAAATATCCACTTATCGTATTTTCTGCTGTGGTCATATTGAAAGGAACTGCGAGGAAAATCAGACCAAACTCATTTATATGTTTATACACACACATGCACATGGTTTAACACTATGGTTTGATTTGCTTTACTTGATTTTCATTTAAATCTGCTGTGAAGGGATCACAGCAATTTCAGACAGAGCAAAGACAAATCTAAACTGAAATCCTCCTGTGACAAACAGCTGTATTACAGTCAGTTCATTCAGAATGCCACCCAATCAACGCTGGATATTTGCCTCAGTCAATACATCGTTAAAGTAATTCCTTTCTAATTGAACTTCCTCTATTCCAAAATCGACACATTAGGAGTTATTATNGAATGCCACCCAATCAACGCTGGATATTTGCCTCAGTCAATACATCGTTAAAGTAATTCCTTTCTAATTGAACTTCCTCTATTCCAAAATCGACACATTAGGAGTTATTATCACTCTGCTTCTGAAGAATGCTTCTGGTACAAGGCTGTTCAGAACCCTCCCATCCTTCCTACTCCCAAAGTGTAGCGTCACTAATAGTGTCTCCTGCAGCTTATACTGTACCAGTGGACTTATTCTAAGATTTCACATTATATCTCTACATGGTCTATATGGTAATTTACTGAAAGTACACCTTTTCATTTAACTGGATAAAATGCATCAGCCAGTGCACACAGTCAGTTTCCAACGCCCTGCAAGACTAGAACCCAACTCTTCTAGTCCGGAAGTTTTCCTGGTCTCAACTTCTTTTTACCCTTTGGTGCTTACAATTTTAAAAATTTATCTCTTCCTTAATTTTATTCCTCTCTCCAGTAACATTTAAGTTTCAGTGAGTGAATAGTGGGAGTTCAATGAAAAATGTGAACAAGCTCAAAATTTGGGTTCTCTTTTCTAATCATCCAGGTGAAACATCACCCTTGTGGTTTTTCACTGTCTTTTCCTTGACTATACAATCTGATCAGCTGCTCTGGCTTGTATATTTTCTTCCAGAGACAACATGGGTGGTGGAAGGGTGGAGGGAATAAGCAAAGGAGAAGGAAGACCTAGAGTCAGTGAGGACCTTCTCTTCTGCTTCATTTCCACTTGATGAGAGGCTTGCCTCTCATCATCTGGCATTTGGATTAGATCTTCACACCAGGAAGTAACAGGAAAATGATTATTCTTGTTGAAAGGTGGTGTGAAGATCTAATCAAAGGCAGATCTATTGTGGATTACTATTAGTGTTCCTAAAATTATACTGGCAGACCAGGGGCTGACTTGTGCCCCCCANACACCAGGAAGTAACAGGAAAATGATTATTCTTGTTGAAAGGTTGTGTGAAGATCTAATCAAAGGCGGATCTATTGTGGATTACTATTAGTGTTCCTAAAATTATACTGGCAGACCAGGGGCTGACTTGTGCCCCCAAAAAGCTTGATTACAGGCATCTGATCATACTTCAGGTAAGAAAAGCCATTTAGTGTGCTAAGCTCATAAGCACTGCTGATGTGCTGCAGGAATTTCTATAGAATAAAGTATGTATATAGAAAAATAATATAATAATATATTAGCATCCAATAATAGCATCCATCACCTAAGAACAATATTGTGTTATCTCTGTATAAGGGTCTTTCGATACACACATAGCATTTTCCAAATCACAAGATGTACTGATGAAACCCAGCAAAGGGGCCTTTTCAAACTGTTAAGATATATTGAAAATTTTCTATCAAATTAAAAAGCATATAAGAAAAAATAGATGGTTCCACTCCTATAACAAGGAACAGATATTTGCACTGCTATCTTATTTAAATACGTGACATTGTTTTAAAAGAAAAAACATTCTACAAATTGCAATGGCATTCTCATCTAAAATCACTGAAAATTGCAGAGTTTGATTATCTAAAGAAATCAAGTCCAAACGATAAAATGAATAGATTTGTACTTAATTGGAATATTGTGAAGGTTAATGAAATCAAACAACCTTGAAAGAATGTAGGTGATGGTTAATATACCACACTGAATTTTTGGATTAATATTAAAAGAAAATGACCTGATTCATTTCTGTTTATTCCAATATTCAAACCAAGTGGAACTCCTGGGAATTATTAGAAAGACAAATTAAAACAACAGATGGACTTGCAGTTGCCTGCATAAGAATGTCTTTTCACAGAGTCTCCTGACAATTTCAGAGACTCTAAGGTGTTCTATTTAATTTCAAATAAAGACTACTACATTTTTTCCTCTTCCCAGGCTGTCAATCTCTGAGAGCCCTAAAGAAAATGATTTGAAAACATCATGAAAGTATTTTCTCGGGTTTTTATAAGACTCATCTTATAAGACAGGCATAAGACTCACTATTTTTTAATGATAGAAAAAAAAGTGTAAGCAGTTTCTATCTCCCAAAGTATAAATCTCCATTTTGGGTATTAAATGGGAGCAATTCTTTTTATAGAATACAATTTTGACATGAATTTTAAAGGCAAAATACCCAATTTACTGCCATATCTTTATTTCATGCAGTTAAAAGATTTTATTCTTGTTTTATGCGTCACTGAATTAAATCAGCAGTCAAATAGTGGCCGTGGTAGGACTTGACTCTGTAAACGTTTTGCCGTTTGACACTCAGCTCTATAGACAAGTTGTTTTGTTCTGTGTTGCTATTAAAGGTGTTTTGGATATTAAGCAAATTATTCTTATTTTTTGATAGATGATTCATGCAGACATCAAAAATACATAATGGGGCTTCTACTGGCAGAAAAATGTCTAATTTCAAAGGGTTTAATTGTATGGATTGTGTTAAAGTCCATGTAAAGAAAATCATGGGTCTATAAAACAAATTCTCAAAATGGGTCCTTGGAATTTCTGTTTCCTTTAGTTGCCAAATGGCTTTCTTTTCTGACTGAATCTCTTTCTGAGAATAACCAGAAAGGCTGGATTTTTTGTTTTCATCTGCCTGAAAGCATCAGATAGATAAAAAGGGGCTTAAGGGATCACAGTTCCAGAAGGGATGAAAGTACAGAAGCGAGCCCGACGTTCAGCAACACTTTTCTCTGAGGAATTTGTTGGTTCTCGAGAGGTGGTGGGAGTTGAGAAGGGGCTCTTACAACCACTCTGGACTCTCAGGAGTCACCGATGGGGGCTCTATCTGAACAAGGAAGTGCACGCTCAGTCGTGTTCGACTCTGCGACCCCACAGACTGTAGCCCACAAGGCTCCTGTGTCCATGGGATTTCCCAGGCAAGAAAACTGGAGCAGGCTGCCGCCTCCTCCTCCAGGGGAGCTGCCCCACGACTCTGGCGTCTCCAGCATTAGCAGGCGGATTCTTTACCACTGCGCCACCAAATAGACCGGCTCTCAAGAGACTAAAATCCACCTTGAACTCAGGCAAATTCTTGACTGGATTAAGGGAATATTCCTTAGCTCCTTTGCTTACCAAAAGCAACACTAAGTGCCCTCTAGACAAATACATTATTATCTCTAAATATTTGCATAATTTATATGGAACACCCAATAAAAATTTCCGTTGCATTCCATGAGACAAAATAACAGAATGAACCCAAAAAAGAAGAGGAAAAAAACCTGAATAGCAGAAACAGACACAAAATATAGTCAAGGTATCCAAAGTGAAATTTTAAGTAACTATCATTAATATGCTAAAACACAATAGTCCCCCTTTCTCCATGGTTTTGATTTCTACAGTTTCATTTACCTATGTTCAACCATAGTCTGAAAATGTGAAATGAAAAGTTACAGAAATAAACAACTTATATGTTTTAAATTTCTGAGTAGCATGATCAGTCTGAAGACACTCGGTGCTGTCCTGCCCAGGCTTGAGTCGCTGCCTTGTCCCATGGCCCATCAGTCGTTCANACAGAAATAAACAACTTATACGTTTTAAATTTCTGAGTAGCATGATCAGTCTGAAGACACTCGGCGCTGTCCTGCCCAGGCTTGAGTCGCTGCCTTGTCCCGTGGCCCATCAGTCGTTTAGTAGCCATTTCAGTCATCAGATAGTCTCAGTACCGCAGTACTCTTCCAGGAAACTTCATTTTGCTTAATAATGGCCCCCAAGTCTCAGAGTACTGATGCTGGCTATTTAGATATGCCAAAGACAAGCTGTAAAGTGCTCCCTTTGGGTGAAAAGTTGAGAGTTTTTGACTTAACAAGGAAAGAGAAAAAAAAAATCACATGCTGAAGTTGCTAAGACCAATGGCAAGAAAGATTTTTCTCTCCATGAAATTGTGAAGAAGGAAAAATTAACGGGTGGTAGTTTTGCTCTTGCACCTCAGATTGCAAAAGTTATGGCCACAGTATGTGACAACTGCTTAGTTAAGATGGAAAAGGCAATGAATTCATACAATAAGATATTTTGTGAAAGAGATAAAGAGATCACATTCACATAACTTTTACTGCAGTGTATTGTTACAATTTTTTCATGTTGTTATTATTGTTAATCTCCTACTGTGCCTAATTTATACATTGAACTTTATCATAGGCATGGACGTACAGGAAAAAACAGTATATATAGGATTCTGCACCATCCAAGGTTTCAGGTGTCCATTAGGGGTCTTGGAATGTATCCCCCCTGTGGATAAGGGGGGACTACTGTTTAGATAATATAATAAAAAAACTTTATCAGAGAACTGGAAACAATAAAAAAGAATCAAATGAAATTCTACAACTACCCACTATAATAACCTAAAGGGAGAATCAGTAGATGGGTTAGACAGCAGATTAGATAAACCAGAAGAGAGGATCAGTGAACTGGAAGATAACTCAATAGAAGGTGCGAATGAAAAACACAGAGAAAAAACTGACGGGATATAAAAAATACAGGAAAAAGGTAAAAAAATAAAGGTTGTAATTAGAGTCAGGGAGAAAGAAGGAAAGAGAATGGAACAGAGGCCATTTTAGAAGAGATCATACTGGGAAATTTCTGACACCAATAAGAGAAAGAAATCACAGAGTTAAGTTCTATGTACAGAATCATATAAAAATCAGTAATAATATATTCTCTTAGAAATAAAGATGATGACTCCTTTGGGAGAATAGAAACGAGAAGAGCATGAGGGAGTCTTGTGGTTTGGGCAATATAGTCTTTTTCTCCATCAGGGTACTTGACGTAGGTACAAAGATGGATTCAGTTTGTGAAAATTCACTGTGCTGCACACTGACAATCTGTGCATTTTTATCTTACGTATTTTACTCTTCAAATTGCAGTTTTAAAATGCATATTAACAAAGTTACTAACAATAATGCGGCTATACAAATCCCCAAGCAGGGCTAATACAATGGGAACCATCCCTAGGCACTGCACAGAAAAAATTCTGAAAACAAAATCCAACCATATGCTGTTCACAGACATACATCTTTAATCAGAAGACAGAGAAAATATGATTGTAGNGCACAGTGACAATCTGTGCATTTTTATCTTACGTATTTTACTCTTCAAATTGCAGTTTTTAAATGCATATTAACAAAGTTACTAACAATAATGCGGCTATACAAATCCCCAAGCAGGGCTAATACAATGGAAACCATCCCTAGGCACTGCACAGAGAAAATTCTGGAAACAAAATCCAACCATATGCTGTTCACAGACATACATCTTTAATCAGAAGACAGAGAAAACATGATTGTCGATGGATTAAAAAAGGCAATTCGGGCCAATTCTCATCCAAAGAAAGCTTATGTAACGATACTGATATCATGCAAGATAGACATCAAGGCATAAAGCATTACTAGATACAGAGAGAGACGCTTCTTAATGATATGTCAATTCACTAAGAAGATAAATCAATTCTAAATTTGTGTGCAATCCACAAGGTAGCATCAACTTATGGGAAGAAATATTTTAACAATCTCTTTTTATAGTGGACAAAATAAGCAGATCCCCCCAAAATATGTTAGACTACAGAGAATCTGAACAATTATACATACAATCCAAATGTCGATTCTGACATATGTGAAGCATGATAGAGAGTATATATGATTTTCAAGTACTCATTAAATACTTCATGAAACTATGTGGTCATTTAACAAACGATGAAGTTGAACTATCACTGGGAGCAACAGAAAAGAAACAGGATCGGCATTATGATGCGAGAGAGCTTTCAGCAGAACGCACACCTGGGTTCCAGTTGCCTCAACTTAAGTGATCAAGAACNTGACATATGTGAAGCATGATAGAGAGTATATATGATTTTCAAGTACTCATTAAATACTTCATGAAACTATGTGGTCATTTTGCAAACGATGAAGTTGAACTGTCACTGGGAGCAACAGAAAAGAAACAACAGGATCGGCATTATGATGCGAGAGGGCTTTCAGCAGAACGCACACCTGGGTTCCAGTTGCCTCAACTTAAGTGATCAAGACCTACAGCATATTCTGGACTTCTAGGTGGTAAAGAATCCACCTGCTGAGCAGGAGACGTGGGCTTGATTCCTGCGTTGGGAAAATCCCCTGGAGGAGGAAGTGGCAAGTCACTCTAGTGGTCTCACCTGGGAAATCCCATGGACAGGGGCTGGCGAGCTACAGACCATTGGGCTGCAAAGAGTTAGACATGGCTTAGGGACAAAACAGCAAAGTATATTCCAACAAATGCTTTGCAACTGATCTTCTGGCTGCCTAGGCAAGAAGCAGCTGCTATGGAGATTTTGCTATAGAAATAAAGAAAAACCTCTAAAGAGTATCATTTTCTATTCTAACTAGGGTTAGAACAGTGTCAGATTGGGCAAATTCAGCATCACAAATCCACTTAGAGTGGCTTGCAATTTATATTTGACAACATGATTATGGTGTAATGACTCCAAAATTGTGTGTGTGTGTGTGTGTGTGTGTGTGTGTGTGTGTGTGGGTGTAAAGTCACTGCAGTCGTGTCTGACTCTTTGCCACCCTATGGACTGTAGCCCACAAGATTCCTCTGTCCATGGGATTCTCCAGGCAAGAATACTGGAGTGGGTAGCCATTCCTTTCTCCAGGGTATCATCCTGACACAGAGATCGAACCCACATCTCTGGTGTCTGCTGAACTGGCAGGCAGATTCTTTACCGCTGTGCCACCTAGGAAGCCTCCTTAAATAATTTATACACATTCCATTTATTCTTTACAAAAAAGTTTCAAGCTGGGTGTTACTGTCCCTTTTTAACTGATGGAGAATTCTGAGGGTTTTAAGAAATTTGCCCAACATCAACATATTGTGCCTCTCTATCTTCAGTGTTTATCCCTGGTCTCATCCGGCACTGCAATCTGCTACAGAGAGGCACTTGTTCCAGGGGACTCTACTGTCACAAAGAGAAGAGCATGGAATACGGAAGAGCAACAGCAGGTAATACAGAACCAGGGTACTGATAAAAGAAAAGCCTCAGAAAACCAGAGCAAACACGGCTCTGAGAGGAGTCAAATACTAGTCAGAGAAACAAAACCTGCGTCATTCACTGTTAGGACTGACTGTGTGTGTGTGGTAAGGGGAGCTATGCATATGTGTCCGAGGAGAAGACTGTGCGTTGTAAAAAATTAACCCCTTAGTTAAACTGCATTTTGTTTATCTCATAGTTTGATTTCAGTCATTTTCAATTAATCCTTTTTTCAATCATCCCCCTTGGTGGGTGATTCCCATATGTTCATTTATCTGAGTCCTTGGTGGGCTTGTTAAGCATGAATTTCTAGGCTTCACCCCTAGAGTTTCTAGCCTAGGATATCTGGTGATATTCAAGTTTCCAGGTGATGTTGATGAAGGTGGCCCAGGGACTATGTTTTGGAAACCAGGGCTTGGGATATTGCTAAAGGATAAATAGCCATTTTTCAAGTAGGGATAAGCCAGTAAACCAAGTGGTTAATAAAGATAAGATTTACTATTTACTGACCAATCTTTCTTTTCAGACACTCTGCCAAATGCTTCATACTGATGACCTCACTTAATCTCCCTAACAATTCTTTAAGGTAAATGTTGTTGGTCTTCCGTTTTGTAGAAGAGGAAATGGAGGTTGAAAACAGGAAACTTGCCCCAAAATCAGTTAGATCCATTGGAACCCAATTAATTTAATTTCATAAGAAGTCCCAAACTATGCTTGCCTGGCTCTCAAATATCATTGTGCAAAAGAGGTCATCAAATGAGTATTATAGGGCTTCGCTGGTGGCTCAGTGGTAACGAATCTATGTGCCCACACAGGAGACACGGGTTAAATTCCTGATCCCGGAAGCCCCCACGTGCTGCGGAGCCACTGTGCCCGACCACAGCGCTTCAGCCTGCGCACGAGAGCCCGGGAGTCCCAGCTACTGAGCCCACGCGCCGCAAGCGCCGCGCCTCTGCGCCTAGGCCCGCGCCCCCGGGAAGAGACGCCTCCGCAGTGAGAAGCCCGCGCAGGGCAACGAGAGAGTGGCCCCTGCTCGCGGCAGCTAGGGAGAGCCCGTGTGCAACAGCGAAGACCCAGCACAGCCAACAAGACAGAAAGAAATAGACTATGACAGCAAGTCAGGTTCTTGGGGCCCTAGTTTGAGATTCTGACTCAACATCTTTACAGTGAAGCTCAGGAATCTGCGTTTCTAACAACACAGTTTTAGACCTTCAATTAAACACTAAGCTAGTCTGCTCCCAGAGCAGGCAGGCCAGTTAAAGGGTAGAATCGACTTAATGACATTGTAGAATAAAGGCTCATTCTTGACTGTGGGTATTGTACAGACTCCAGAGGCCTTTTTCAGCAATGCAGAATATTAAAGTTAGATTTTTAGCTTATGGTTTAGCTTATTGTTATTTTTAGATTATTGTTTTAACAACTCCACCAAAGTTTAGAACACACCAGCCGTTGTCCACGGTTACCGCATCAGTTCCATTGATCACACACGGCTTCTGTGGTCAATTGCGTGTTCCAGCTGAGCAGTGGTTCCCCAGCAGGGAAGAGGACGAGATTCCCCCAAGAGTTATGGGGATGGGTGGTGTGTGCTTGTTTTAATGAGTTTCGGAGGTTCACATTCAGTAGGGGAGAAGTGAGGTTCAAATGGCTGTTTGTAAAAACGTGGTAGGTGACTCATTATCATCAGGCAGGAATGGAAAGCACTGTTCCAGAGCATTTGGGGATCAGAATTAGTTCTGATTGTAAAGCTGGATTACAGAGAGCAAACTGTACTTTTTGTTCGGCTGTTTCTGCGTATATATTCTGCTTTGGTCTTTTCCCTTTGTTGCCCCAAGGAGTCGCAGATGGTGGTCCTGTCAGTCACATCAGCACAAAGATGAGCTCGAGAGAGAGGAGAGAGGCAGCCGAAAAGTGCTGGGCTCTCACTCTACTGACCCCTGATTCTGGTGCTCAGCTGGAAAAGCCACAAGTTGTTATTTCACTGATTTTCTCAGGCAGTCAAGTAATTTCAACTAGAAAATCTCCCCAACTGGTTTGTATAAGGAGCAGTAGCAAGAGTGTGAAGACAGTTGCTGGAGCTGAAAAAGGCCGTCCATTCGATCCCCCAGTGCTTGTGGCACACCCGCCTGGTGCCAAGCCGTGTGTTCCGCGCTGGTGACCCTGCAGAAAATCAGAAGGCCACACCACTACCTTCAGAGTGGCTTAAGCCCATTGGAGCAATTAGAAATTAAAGAGGTAAGAAAAGAAGAACCATGATTCCAACAGTGACAGAAATTAGAACAGTTTGGAAGTGAGTTACTAGAGATGAGATGAAAGTGTTAGCTGCTCAGTCATGTCTGACTCTTTGTGACTCCACAGACTGTCTCCTGCCAGGCTCCTCTGTTCACGAATTTTCCAGGCAAGACTACTGGAGTGGGTAACCATTCCCTTCTCCAGGGGATCTTCCCAACCCAGGGACAGAACCTGCATCTCTTGAGTCTCCTGCATTGGCAAGTGGATTCTCTGCCACTGCACCACCGGGAAGCCCCGTATATTCATAGAGAGAATGAAAACCACACAGATGGAGACTTCCCTCAGGAATAAAGACAAGGCATGACTTGATAAGCTGATATGGAAAAGTGAATAAGCAACAAATGAATCTCCAGGCTAGAGTACTAGCCCTTCTGGGATTTAAAATTTAAAGTCTCAATAACTTGAAAAGTGTACTTACTATTGGAACATGAGTCATTTTTCATCCATTATATTGAGCTATTAGTGGAGGAGAATAAGAAGTCACAGAATAGATGCAAATAGATAAAAAGCTTTAGAATATGGTAAAGATAGTATTTCAAATTGGTAGGGAACAGATGTATATCGATAAATAGTGATGGGACAACTGGATAACCATCTGGAAGACAAAGTAAAGTTAGATTCATACCTCATCCATAGTCTGGGTAAATTAATTTCAAATTTCAAATATGTATATGTTAATATGGCAATGAAAAATGGTACAGCTACTTTAGAAAACATTTTGGCAGTCTCTTACAGAGAGAAGCATGTACTTACTGTATGACCCAGTTATTCTGTTCCTATTCTCAAGAGAAATGAAAGTGCATGTTCACACAAAAAAATATGGTTTTTTGCACTGGCTATACTTAATTCACCAAAAAACTATTAACAACCAAAATAGCCTTCAATCTGTGAATGGACAAGCAAACTGTAATGTTGTCATACTATGGAACACTATTCAATGATTGTGGCTTAAACACCCAACAAAATACTATACAACTGTTAAAAATAAATAATAGTTATGAGTATCACATCCATAAATATCACACATATGTGATACATACAAATATCACATATATGACATTGAGGGAAAATGTAAGTTGCAATAGCATACAGTATGTAATGTCCATGAGTATTAAGTTGTGCATATCAGCAATGAGAGGAAAAGTTAAATTTTTGCTAAACCTTTGAGAGCAGGTCCTTATCTCATGGAATGTGGCCTTTTGGCTCTCTTGGGGGCTTTCCGGGGGATTGTTTCCAGGAAATTGTTTTTCCAGGAGACAGCTAACTGTCAAAATGTGGTCCGACCAGCCATTTTGGACCTGATAACAAACGAGCCTATCTCTGTAAGGGTTAAAACCTGCGCACCAATCAGACTGTCCCCACCTTATCTGTACCTGTTCATGGTTTTTGTGCTTAAAAACTGCTCTGTAACAACTGTTAGGGGTTTGTTCGTTCCTCCCTGGAGGTGACTGAACCCCGGCGTGCCGGCCTAATAAATCCTCCTGCTGTTTGCATTGAATCCGAGTCTCGGTGATCTTCGGAGCGACGGATCTTAGGAAAAGACCGTAAGGTCTAACAGCAACGTATATTCTTAAGGATATATAAATATATGTAGCGATCTTAAGGGGCTTCCCCAGAGGCACTGGTGGTAAATAATCCACCTGCCAATGCAGAAGACATAATACAATGTGGGTTCAAGTCAAGAGATGTACAGGCTCCGTGAACATCAAGCCCGGGTTGGTGGATATCAGACGTGAAAGGAAATGGATGGAGTTAGAGCAGGGTTCCTAGGGAGCTGTGACTCTATTGGTAATGCTGTTACAGTTGGCTAGTTGGGCACATAAATTTTTTTAAATTATATTTTATAGCTTTTTAAATGTCTGAAATAATATAAAAATAAGATTAAAAATAAAAAATACCTTTTTGAGGTTTTGCTTCAAGGAATAATTGCTTAAGGGGGTCAATAGGAATAATAATCACACTTCCAGTATGGCTGTGTGGTAGGAATTAAATTTACTAGCAGATAAAGTGTTCTTAGAATGGAATCCAGTATAAGTGTGCTAACAATGGCAACCCATTCCAGTACTCTTGCCTGGAAAATACCATGGATGAAGGGGCCTGGTGGGCCACAGTCCATGGGCTTGCTAGGAGTTGGACACAACTGAGCGACTTCACTTTCACTTTTCACTTTCATGCATTGGAGAAGGAAATGGCAACCCACTCCAGTGTTCTTGCCTGGAGAATCCCAGGGANAGGGGCCTGGTGGGCCACAGTCCATGGGCTTGCTAGGAGTTGGACACAACTGAGCGACTTCACTTTCACTTTTCACTTTCATGCATTGGAGAAGGAAATGGCAACCCACTCCAGTGTTCTTGCCTGGAGAATCCCAGGGATGGGAAAGCCTCGTAGGCTGCCATCTATGGGGTCTCACAGAGTTGGACACGACTGAAGCGACTTAGCAGCAGCAGCAGCAGCATGTTAGTAGTTAGCACTAACATGTGCCAAAATGTTAGTAAGCACTAACATTTAAAGTGCTTGATAAATCTTGCCATTTATTATTATTATCATATTATTATTATCATCTTCACACGTGCTCGAGCATGCTGCCACCTCAGTCATGTCCACCTCTTTGTGACCCTGTGGACTGTAGCCCAACAAGCCCCTCTGCTCATGGGATTCTCCAGGCAGGAACACTGGAGTGGGTTGCCATGCCCTCCTCCAGGGGGTCTTCCCGCCCCTGGGATTGAACCTGCTTCTCTTATGTCTCCTGGATTGGCAGGCAGGTTCTTTACCACTAGCGCCACCTAGGAAGTCATCTTCATAACTGGTGTTCACGTGAACCAAAAGCCTGATCTTAGCAAAAAGCAAATCATGTGCATATAAAGAAATTCTGGTTCTTGAGCAGTTTCTGAGGAAACTTAAGAGAACAAAAGTAATGTGCTATAGAAACACAGAGCTGACTGGCAAACCACTTTTCTCTGTGCAAGAAATCCCCTATGCTGTGAATCTTGGCTGAATCTGTCTCCTTAAAGTCAAAAATCACCAGAAACTTCCTCTTTGCACTTTGGCACCTAGACCAGGCATGGGACCCAAATTCTGCCAATTGGAAGCTTCTACTTATGACTTTGAAACTTGAATGAATAAAAGGATGCATCAGGAAATAGTAATCCAACAAGACTGGGAACTTTTACCCCAAAATAAGTAACAAAATTCACTAAGAGGTGACATATATAGCAATTTCAAAACAAGGTCTTATAACTACTTATTTATTGATGGATTCACCAAAACTCAAAAATTATCACTGACTATGTGACTTCTGGGAAGCTGAAAATTAATTAGATGGATGTCTGATGATATAAAACATTCAAAGTGTGCTTAGGAGTCAAGTCATAGAAATACAACAAGAACAATGGCAGAAGCAGCCCAGCCCCATCTTTGTGCCGTGCAAGAAGCGCCACCTCGGAGGCATGTGTCAGATTTCTGCAGAGACATAAGGAAGAAACTGAGTCCGTCTGCCTGTTAGGGGGTGGGGAGAAGCAGAGAAAGCTTCCAGAGAGCACCTTAAATGGGGCAGGAGCTCACTCCACAGTAAAAAAGGGAAAGTCATTTCAGGAAGGAAAATATTAGCCACAGAGGCACATAGCTATGAGAAAAACCTAGCACACTGAAGGAAATATGAGCAGTTTCCACCGCAGCCAACAGAGTGTTTTTACATGGAACCTGTTCAAATGCTGGGTGAATACACGATTAAGGGAATGCACATATGAGCAAAACTAAGCTGTGGGCAAATTGCTGGTAATAGTGAAAGTCAATAATTTACCCCCTGATTTGTTAGCCCCTGAGTTTTTAATGAGTCTAATTCACTTGCCAGCTTAGCTTTTGAGAAAGTCCATAACTATTTTTTTAATTGCTTACATAATTAATTCTTATTTATGATTACTTATTGCCAATTAAAACATAGCCCCATCATCTTAATTTTAAAAAATAATTTCCATGAATTCAAGAGAAAAGGTGCTTTAAATACCATCAGCATTGGTGGTGGCGGGCGTGCAAGCTCGCTTAACTGTCTCCAGCTCTTTGCGACCTCATGGGCTATAGCCGCCACGTTCCTCTGTCCATGGGCTTCCGCAGGCAGGAATACTGAAGTGGGTTGACGTTTCCTCCTCCAGAGGATCTTCCCAACCCAGGAATTGAATCCACATCTCCTGTATCTCCTGGATTAACTTATTTAGCTCTATTATTTTATAAACCTCAGTGATTATAAATTTAATAANTTGTTCTTTTATTGTCTAGACATTAGTCGCTTAATAACTTATTTAACAAATACTTACTGGGCACCTACTATCACAGGCAGCAAACATTCAAGTGAATCAGAATCTTTGCCCTCAAGGAGCTTATAGTTAAGAGAAATATATTTATAAACATGCAATTACGTTGAAACATGCAAATGCAGAAATAGTGATACTGCAGACCCAGTAAGGCAATCAAACCAGCTTTGGGGTCAAGCATTGAGAACTAAGAGGAGGTGGTAGAGCAGCCTTCCTAGAGATGACTCGACTCTGCTTAAAGGGCACATACTCTTTCAAAGAGGTGACTGAGGCGCGGGTAAACCTAACCCTGTGAGGGACTTCCCTGGCGGTCCAGCGGTTAAGACCCCGCTTCCACTGCAGAGGACGAGGTCCATCCCTGGCCAGGGAACTAAGAACCCACACGCCGTGTGGTGTGGGAAAAAGAAAAAAAACACCTGTGAACTTGAAGAGATCGCTTATCTTTTCCAAACTTCAGTTTCCACATCAGTAAGCTACCGAAGTTGAATATGATTCGGAATTTTCTTCTATTACAAGATCCTATCATGCTAGCAGAGCAGGCAAGCAGGAAAAAGCCCATCACCAACCCAGGCCTGGCAGTCCTCAAGTTGTCACTTACAGTTTGACAGCCCCAGGTGGCTGAAATGGCCTCCTGCCAAAGCTGGAGTGCCCAAGACACCTAGGAAACTTTGCAGAGGCCGTGCGCTGTTTGTACACTCTCGCGTGAAACAGTGATGACAACGAGCACAGCCAAGCTCAAAGGGAGGGGCGGGAACCAGTCAAGACCACACAGAGGGGAGCCCTGCACAGAAAGAAACGGTGAGCCCTGGGCAAGGGCGCCCCCAGGGGGCGGGGAGAGAGCTGGGCTGACGGCCTACAGGTGTGGCCTGCCGCGGCCGCTGCAGAGGAGCCCGGGACGGCGTGTCACGAATGCTCTGAATCAGGGGGAGACTCATTCCAGAGCACATTTATCCAGTTAGGCAGAGGTAGATCTGTTTCCTTAGTGTTTTGTCAAAGCATAAGCTTTTTTGCTCTCTCCAAGAGCCACTGCAGGAGAACCAGCAATGAAAATAAACTTAAGAGACGGGGACGTTAACATAGGAGGTGTTGCTTGAATTGGAATCTCAGCCCTTTTCTCTTATTCACAACATTATTCAGTATTTGCAAAAGAAATTACATATACATATGTACAGATGTGAGAGTTGGGCCATAAACAAGGCTAAGTGCTGAAGAATTGATGCTTTTCAAATTATGGTGCTGGAGCAGACTCTTGAGAGTCCCTTTGACAGCAAAGAGATCAAACCAGTTACTCTTAAAGGAAATCAACCCTGAATGTTCATTGGAAGGACTGATGCTAAAGCTGAACCTCCAGTACTCTGGCCATCTGATGTGAAAAAGCTAACTCATTGGGAAGGAGCCCGATACTGGGAAAGATTAAAGACCACAGGGGAAGGGGACAACAGAGGATGAGATGGTTGGATAGCATCAGCGACTCAATGGGCGTGAATTCAAGCAAACTCTGAGAGGTACACAGAAGCTTGCATGCTGTTGCCAAAGAGCTGGACACAACAGTGACTGAACGACAACAATGTATGCATTAGCTGTCATCCCTATATTTATCTTGTAAAAAGCAATGGCAACCCACTCCGGTACTCTTGCCTGGAGAGTCCTGTAGCCAGAGGAGCCTGGTGGACTGCAGTCCATGGGGTCTCACAGAGTCAGACATGACTGGAGAGACTTAGCTGCAGCAGCAGCAGCTATATTTATCTATTTATCTAAAACCTTATAAGAAACTTTAAAAAAAACTCAAGATCAGGTTACTTTTTAAAAAACTTTTACCAATGATGTTTTTTAAGAGATTCATTCTGTACTGTACTAAAATAATTTTTTGGCTCCAAATCAAATAGCAAAATTACCACATTTAATAACTTTAAAACTAAGCTAATTTTGAATGCACAATGACTCAGGGTGATGTCACATAGCTCATTTCAATAAAGCAACTGAAAGCAAAGCAAGGCCTAGCAAGTCACAGAACTGTGTGTTTTAGTTCATCAGCGCTTACACTTCCTGGAACGCTAAGGATAGCTACCAGAAACACTTCTTCTTTTTGCAAATTAGAAAGATCCTGTTCTGAGCAGGGTTGGAGAGAGACAGCGGAGTGCAGCTAGATGAGATGACACGGCAGAAGTCCTTGCCTATTACCCATGAGCCCCATGTAGGTGATGGTGATTCAACAATCTACTTTTAAAAAAGCGACAGGAAAAACACGTTAAAAAAACAAATTCAGTGTTATTTTTTCTCAAACAATGAAGTGCATAAAGTCATCTGGAAAATTTGTTAAAATGAAAATTTTTGTCCCATCTCCAGATATTATAAATTTTTTATTCTAGGGTGGCAATCATGAAATGGCCTTATAATCAAAATGCTTATAATTCCTAGCCATGCTTGGAGAATCAGCCCACATCCTTCCCGTATTAGAACATGGCTCTCTCATTTTCCAACTTCTGGGATTTTTCTTTTTACTAAACATGAGGACACTGAGTAATGTCATTCATTACCAGAAATTCAGTCAGTATCAGTTCCGCAGCATCATTCAATTCCACCAAGCTTTTATCTTACACTCTTTATATTAAGACACTTCTGTTGAGGCAGTCCAAGCACAGGTTGGAAAATAATTTCCAGACAGAGAATTTCAGAAGGGAGTTAGTTTTTTAAGAACAAAGAACAGAGATAACGTGGGCAGCATGTCGACCTCCTGACAGACCAGGAAGAGTTGACAATTGTCATGGTTTAATAGCCACTTTTTATAGCCTCAAGACAAACAAAATTCCCGCTGAGAGGGTGGCATTAGGTGACTGGTTGGGGGGCTATAGGATAACCACCAGGGAAGGCATTTTTGCCTAATTTGAGTCAGGAAGCCTGCTGATGATGATCAGGGGGGCTTGGCAATGGTTACCAAGGGGGTCCAAGGAGATCCAACCAGTCCATCCTAAAGGAGATCTGTCCTGAAGGACTGATGCTAAAGCTGAAACTCCAATACTTTGGCCACCTGATGCGAAGAACATTGGAAAAGGCACTGATGCTGGAAAAGATTGAAGGTGGGAAGGGAAGGAGATGACGGAGGATGAGATGGTTGGATGGCATCACTGACTCAATGGACATGAGTTTGAGTAAACTCCAGGAGCTGGTGATGGGCAGGGAGGCCCGGCGTGCTGGAGGCCATGGGGCTGCAAAGAGCCGGACACAACTGAGTGACTGAACTGAACCGAACTGAACCAAGGCAGCCAGTCAGTTCCGGAGATGACCTTGTTTCTGGGCTCCATTCTGTGACCTTGCAGCAAGACCTTGCACCTGCCACCTTAGGGCAGGACTCAACAGCTTCTTTTTCTTGATGTCATGAAACAGGCATGTTTTGTTTCATGCAAACCGTTCAGGCGTAGAGCTATCCCTCATTGTGCTATGTGAGCCCATGACGAGCTTCTACACTGATACTCAAGTCTTTCTCCTTCTTTAATCTCAGCTAGATCTATCAACATGCTAAACATTTAATAAGATGGTTTAAAAGTTAGTTGTCATGCGTAAGCACAAGAGGAGAAGAACTTACCCTACTTGTAGAGTTAGAAAATAAAGTGTTAACAGGTACAGATTTATAAGCCCAGATGTGTTTCAAGCATTTATCCAATCAACAGCAACCTATCATTTTGCCAATTGGTGTCCTAAACATGTATATACCACATAGCTTTAGTCAAAGCAAGGGCTGCAAAGGGAGTGAAAAATTACCCAGCTTACTATGGGAAGTTGATTTTGCTATGGGAACTTTTTTTTCCTTTTCTTAAACTTTTAATGTCTCTAACTCTAATTTGTCTTATGTGGTACAAGTTAAAATGAAGTAGGAATTCAGAGAGACTATTAACTTCACTGTATGGCTGTGCACGTGCATGCTAAGTTGCTTCAGTTATGTCCAACTCTTTGCAACCCTATGGACCATAGCCTGCCAGGCTCCTCTGTCCATGGGATTCCCCAGGTAAGAAGACTGGAGCGGGTTGCCATGCCTTCCTCCAGGGGATCTTCTCGATCCCGGGATCGAACCTGTGTGTCTTAAAGTCTCCTGCATGGGCAGGAGGGTTCTTTACCACTAGTGCCACCTGGGAAGCCTAGTAGTTTCTCAATTTTATAAATTTACCACATTCTTTTCTGTTTAACAAATGTTTATTGAATATCTGCACAATCAAGAAACCAAGAGTAGTTGGAGTTTCATCATATTGAGGATATCTGGTATATTTTGTTAGATTCTAAGTTTGACAATTTCATTACTTATTCACTGATTTGGCAAGTTTTTTTCAGGGTCCACTATCTACCTCTTGTTTTCATTGCCACCATAATGTAACTGGAGAGCTAGATAGAGTTATTTATTTAGGTATGTATTTTCATATATACCCATCCCATATCCATAATGCATTAGTCTGCCATTTCTGCAATAGCGCTGAGGAAGCAAAATTCCCAGAAAGGAATCTTTCCTCTTCTTTCTCATGGGTCTGCTGTGCAGCTAGGAGAGCTCTCCTCCAGGCTCGGCCGGGGTTCAAATGTGCTCTCGTATGTCGTTCTCTGACCAGTGGCTTCTTGGAGCATGCTTTTCTCCTGGCAGAGGAGCAGTACAGGACACTCAAGCAAGACACCGAAGCACGGGCAGGAGCTCTGTGTCCCGCCCTCTCTCACTCCGTTGGGAAAGACAGGTCACAGAGTTAAGCCCCAAATCAATGGAGCAAGAAAGGCTGCCCTGGCAACTGATGGCAGAAGAGTGAGTTGGAATAACTGACAGTCTATTTTTTTCAGACAGCTGCCTGCAAGCCTGGAAGAGAGTTCTCACCAGAAATCAAATAAATCAACACCTTGATCTGAACTTTCTCTCCTCCAGAACTGTGAGCGAATAAAATTTTTGTTTGTTTATAGCACCCAGTGTGTGGCATTTTGTGTGGCTGCCCAAGGGCCTAGTGCAAGATTTGATTTTCATGCTTCTCATCGGGTCCTTTGCAAGCGTCCTCAGAATGACCACATGGCCAGGCTTGTTGCATAACCCAAGTCTACCTAAAATTTTAGTGTCATTGATAAACTTTTCTCACCACTTTCAGAAAAGACCATATTTTTCATGTATATAAGATGTCTGTGCTGGGTGATCAATCATGTCAGACTCTTTGCAACCCCTTGGACTGTAGCCCACCAGGCTCTTCTTTCTGTCCATGGAATTTTCCAGGCAGGAATACTGGACTGGGTTGCCACTTCTTACTCCAGGGTCTTCCCAACCCAGGAATCAAACCTGCATCTCTTGCGTCTCCTGCATTGGCAGGCGAGCTCTCTACCACTAGGTCCACCTGGGAAATCCATGTAAGATGTTTATACGCCTCCCATTTAAACACATGTGTGAGGATGATGATTGCATTGTCTCATTGTATGATTCTATATGTTCACATGAGCCCACTGCTGTCTAGATTTGATAAACTTGTAAAGCTTAAGAGTAAAAGGAACTCTATTGCTCCTACCTGATCCAAGACAACTTGCATGCTTATCTCTTTTTATTTTCATGACCATCTTGCAGGCAGGTTATATTATAGCCTTGAAAACTAAGGATCATACCTTCCCCAGATAGTAATTCCTCCTGGAGCCAGGATCGGAATGTAGACTTTCAGGGTCTTTTCTTAATCCACTAGATTACTCAGTCTTCCAAAGTTAAGGGTAATGATTATAGGCCCCCAGTGCCCATCTTCTAGCACGTGGCTGTGCAAACACATGTGCTTCTTCATTTGGGGATGATAGAGGTTATGACTGATGACGTGTTGACTGGCCAGCAATTATTTGCAAAGATTTAACTGCAGATCCAAAACAGTGGAATGTTTGTATTTTTATAAGTTCCCAATTTTCCTATAGCTATACTAATATAGATATGTAATTATTTAATTGCTAAAAAATCAATGAATTTCATGTTTTATGACAATGTATTTTAGGATATCTGAATATTGAAATCTTTTTTGCCATCTGACAATGACCTTAAATCTGACTGATATCTGGCTTCAAGCATTACATGGGTCTGCTAAAAGTGGCATTTAAAGAACAGATTTATTGTTTGCTGATGAGATATTTCCTTTTATGTGAGTGTAGTACCTAGTTGTTCATTTTTGACTTTTTGTCTAAGGTCAAATGTAGGATCAATTTAAAATTTTATAAATCTTTGTCTACAACTCTGTCTTACCATAACCAAGATGATCTACAGAGCTGCCTCCGTCTCTCATTTCAATATGTGAGAGTTCTATTAGAATTTTAGGTGACAAATTGCTTGCAGCATGAAGCCACAAAAACAAATTAGACAACTCCATAGCAGTGCTGTCAGGGGATTCTCACTGCCTATCAAATGGCAGAGTTTAAAATCAATTGGATTATATAAAATGCATTTTTCAGCCCCAGCTCATGTTTCTCCTTTCCATGAAAAATAAGGAAATTGAATGCAACGTGGTTATGAAACAAGGCTAGGCGGGGGGAAAAAGGTATTGAAGAACTGAGGACCTTGTTTTAAGATCTAACATTTTAGAAATTTCCTCGTGTCATAGATTCTGCACTGTTGAAATCATGAGAAAAGCCGGCCTTTTAGAAATGGAATGAAAGTTTAGGGGAAGAAATTGTATGTCATATTTTCCCAGTACACAAACTAGGCTCTATTTAAAGTCATATACTTTTCCCAGCAGCATTAATTATTTTTAAGTGAAAGATTTTCCCTTTTCTTTCACTGACTTATTTCCTAAAGATTAAGTACCTGGGCTTTTAATATTTTTGTTCTTCCTACACACCCACCAGCCCTTTGGTGTTTTATGCACTCCAAAACTTCAGCTTTCACAAAAAGGAAAGAGTTTGAGTCACTTCCAGTGAGGCAGATGAACACAGAACCAGCTATAAAGAGAGAAGTATGTCAGAAGGAGAAAAACAAATATTGTATATTAACGCATATATATAGGGAATCTAGAAAAATGGTATTAATGAACCTATTTGCAGGACAGGCATAGAGACACAGATATAGAGGACTTGTGAACACAGCCGGGGAAGGAGAGGATGGCATGAATTGGGAGAATGACATTGAAATATATATATTACCATGTTTAACATAGATAGTTAATGGAAAGTTACTGTTTAACACAGGGACAACCTAGAGGGGTGGTACCCTGTGACAACTTAGAAGGATGGGATGGGGTGGGAAGTGGGAGGGAGCTTCAAGAGGGAAGGGGGTATGTATGCTTAGGGTTGATCCACTTTGTATGGCAGAAGCCGATACAACATTGTAAAGCAATTATCCTCTAGTTAAAAATAAATTAAGAAAAAAATTGGCTTTAACATCTTCATGAATTATCCATATAACTCCAGCTCTAATGAAAGTGAAAGTCGCTCAGTTGTGTCCGACTCTTTGTGACTCCATGGACTGTACAGTCCATAGAATTATCCAGACCAGAATACAGGAGTGAGTAGCCCTTTTCCAGTGGATCTTCCCAACCCAGGGATCAAACCAGCTGAGCCACCAGGGAAGCCCTCCAGCTCTAACTTCTCCATTATTATTAGTCTCATGTCTTTAATTATCTGCTGTTCACAGTATCTTCAAAATTGGGAAAGGACTACTTCAAGGCTGTATATTGTCACCCTGATTATTTAATTTCTGTGCTGAGTACATCATGCGAAGTGCCAGGCTGGATGAACCACAAGCTGGAATCAAGTCTGCCGGGAGGAATACCTGGAACCTCAGATATTCAGGTGATACTACTCCAAATGAGGGTGAAAGAGGAGAGTGAAAAGGCTGGCTAAAACTCAGCATTCAGAGAGCTAAGATCATGGCATCCACCCATGGCCAATAAACGGGAAAAAAGTGGGAACAGTGACAGATTTCATTTTCTCGGGCTCCAAAATGACTGCAGATGGTGACTGCAGCCATAAACTAAAAGACTCTTGCTCCTTGGAAGAAAAGCTATGATAAATATAGAAAGTATATTAAAAAGCAGAGACATCACTTTGTCAACAAAGGTCCATCTCCTCAAAGCTATGTTTCTTTCCAGTAATCATGTATGGATGTGAGTTGGACCATTACGAAGACTGAGTGTCAAAGAATTGATGCTTTTGAGCTGTGGTGTTGGAGAAGACTCTTGAGAGTCCCTTGGACTGCAAGGAGATCCAACCAGTCCATCCTAAAGGAAATCAGTCCTGAATATTCATTGGAAAGACAGATGCTGAAGCTGAAGCTTCAATACTTTGGACACCTTATGCGAAGAGCTAACACTGGAAAAGATTCTGATGGTGGGAAAAATTGAGAGCAAGAACAGAAGGGGATGACAGAGGAGGAGATGGTTGGATGATATCACTGACTCAATGGACATGAGTTTGAACAAGTTCTAGGAGATAGTGAAGGACAGGGAAGCCTGGCATGCTGCAGTCCATGGGGTGGCAAAGAACCAGACATGACTTAGCATATTAACAACAGCAACAGGGTATCTTGGATTACCTATGTTACCTTAAATTCAACATATTTTAAGATAATATCATTACATTGTATAATATTAGCATTTCCCCCCAAAGATGCAATACTAGTCTGTTTTACTATTATGCTTCCATTCCTCAGTAATAGCTGGGAGTCATATTTGACTCCATTTTATTTCTTCCATACATTACTTGCTTTATTGATATTTTCTTAGTTTAAAGTTCCCCCAACCATTTCCAATGCCACAGTCTTTTTATAGACTTTCAACATCTCTTCTACATTCATTACCATTTTTCCTTTATATCTCAGCTTTACCCACTCCAACCTATCCTACATATTAATCTTCCATTTTTCTTTCTGCAAAATGTATTGTTCACCTTAGTCTCTTTAATCCAAAGTCATTAATATTTCTCCACATCCTAGATAATAAAGCTTACTCTAATTACTTTGCCTAAAATTCTCCTAAAAACACATTTCCTATTTTTCTTTCCAATCTTGTCTCTCACTACTTTCCTACACAGTCTTTTTTAGTTGTTTGATTATTTCCTGGACATGCCATACAGAAACAAGCTCAACTGTGTGATTTCCATGTCTTAAAGTATTTTTCAATAGTTTTCATAGGGCCCCGGCTCCTGCAACCTTCTATAATGACCTCTCTCAAACCCCACTGTGATTCCTTATTTTCAGCTTCTAAACCACTTACCATCTGTTACAGGTCTTCAGCACAAAGAAAATCGATAACAATACACCTGATCTTCTGTCTCTCCATGTGTATTAAAATACTCTGGAAGAAAGGCCTCCTTTTTCCTATTAGCTACTGCAATGTCCTGTGTTCTAAATATATTAATCTAGTGAATATTTTATGGCAGAAAGTGAAGAGGAACTAAAGAGCCCCTTGATGAAAGTGAAAGAAGAGAGTTAAAAAGCTGGTTTAAAACTCATCATTCAAAAAACTAAGATCATGGCATCCTTCCCATCACTCCATGGCAAATAGATGGAGAAACGATGGAAACAGTGACAGACTTTATTTTCTTGGGCTCCCAAATCACTGCAGATGGTAACTGCAGCCTTGAAATCAAAAGATGCTTGCTCCTTGGCAGAAAAGCTACGTCCAAACCAGACAGCACATTAAAAAGAAGAGACATTACTTTGCCGACAAAGGTTTGTCTAGTCAAAGCTATGGTTTTTCCAGTAGTCATGTATGGGTGAGAGAGTTGGACTATAAAGAAAGCTGAGCACTGAAGAATTGATGCTTTTGAACTACGGTATTGGAGAAGACTCTTGAGAGTCCCTTGGACTACAAGGAGATCCAACCAGTCCATCCTAGAGGAAATCAGTCCTGAATATTCATTGGAAGGACTAATGCTGAACTTAAAGCTCCAATACTTTGGCCACCTGATGTGAAGCACTGACTCATTGGAAAAGACCTTGATGCTGGGAAAGATTAAAGGCAGGAGGAGAAGGGGACGACAGAGGATGAGATGGTTGGATCCATCACCGACTCAATGGACAGGAATTTGAGCAAGCTCCGGGAGTTGGTGATGGAAAGGGAAGCCTTGCGTGCTTCAGTCCATGGTGTCGTAAATAGTCGGACATGCCTGAGCAACTGAACAAATATTTCCGTGTTTTTGCTGCAAATGATTGTAGAAATGATATTTGCTGTGATAGCACATGTATATCCCTGGGTTGGGAAGATCCCCTGGAGAAGGAACTGACAACCCACTCTAACATTCTGGACTGGCAAATTCCATGGAGAGAGGAGCCTGGAAGACTATTGACCATCTGGTCACAAAGAGTGGGACATGACTTAGCAACTAAACAGCAACAAGGACATGTCTGTCATTGGAAACACTTTCCTGGCAAATATTCTTGAGTCCCTCTCGTATTCATGCTCGTCACTCCCTCATATTTGACCTGAACCTGAGTTGAAGTTTGCATAATTCAAGATTTGGATAATCAGAGGAAAGAAAGAAGAATATTCTTAAGAAATAAAACAGCATATACTAAAGTTAAAGGAATGGACAGTGGTTAGTAAGTGGAAAATTAGCATAATGTGAGTAGAGAATATTGTTCACGGTGGAGTCTGGCCCACAGAAGGAAATTTTTAAATGCAAATTCTAGAAAGGTGAAAAAGATAGTTCCCAATAGGAAAGTCTGATGTGGGAAATGATGTGCAAATAAATTGTTAAAAATGTGCATCAATGTTTAAGAAATGTTCCTGAGAAATAAAGAAAATTATCTTGAAAAGGCTTCCCTGGTGGCTCAGATGGTAAAGAATCTGCCTGCAATGCAGGAGCCCTGGGTTGGGAAGATCTTCTGGAGGAGGGCTTGGCAACCCACTCCAATATTCTTGTCCAGAGAATCCCTAGGGACAGAAGAGCCTTGCGGACTGCAGTCCATGGGGTCACAAAGAGATGGACAGGACTGACTGACTAAGCACAGATGGTGAAGATAAAAGATAAAGATTCTGGACAATGATTATATATGAGAAAGGAGTAACCAGATTTAAAGCATTCCATAGTCATAATATTGGAGAAGGAAATGGCAACCCACTCCAGTGTTCTTGCCTGGAGAATCCCAGGGACAGAGGAGCCTGGTAGGCTGCTGTCTCTGGGGTCGCACAGAGTTGGACACTACTGTTTGAAGACAGAAAGGATAATATTTAATATCATTAGATATACAAAGGATTATGATTTAAGAGTTAAGTGTTAGTTGCTCAGTCAGGTCTGACTCTGCAACACAATGGACGGTAGCCAACCAGCTCTGTCCATGGAATTCTCCAGGCAAGAATACTGGAGTGGGCAGCAATTCCCTTCTCTAGGGGATGACAAGCGAAATGAAGCCCAATACATCAATAACCATATTAAATATAAATGGACTAAAATTATTAATTAAAATAACCAAATGATCACTATGGAAAGACAATTACATACTTACCAAAATTATTTCCCCTTTTTCTTGAGTACCAAGAGACTCCATACCCCAGATGTCTTCAAGTGTTATTAGTTCCAGCCAATGAAATGTGAGGATAAACACTGCTTCCAAGTCTTTCCCACAAAAATCTCCCAGATGGCTATTTTCACACTTTTTCATCTTCCACTTTCTACCACAGTGACAAAAAGGCATTACAGAATCGCCGTGTGGAGGAGAGTCAGCACTCTCATATGGAAGGTAAATGAACTCTTGAATCGATTACACTTAGGAAGGAAGGAAGAGCGGGAGAGAGGCAGGGAAGGAAGGAGGGAGGAAGAGAACGATCCATGCCACTCTTTGCAGACGGGCTCTGTGCTGGAGACACTCAAAGCTTTGCTGTTCAGTTGCTCAGTTGTGTCCGACTCTGTGACCCCATGGGCTGCAGCACGCCAGGCTTCCCTGTCCTTCACCATCTCCTGGAGCTTGCTCAAACTCATGTGCATCGAGTCAGTGACGCTTTCAGAGCTTAGCCAGGTCATTTACNAGATGGACAGGACTGACTGACTAAGCACAGATGGTGAAGATAAAAGATAAAGATTCTGGACAATGATTATATATGAGAAAGGAGTAACCAGATTTAAAGCATTCCATAGTCATAATATTGGAGAAGGAAATGGCAACCCACTCCAGTGTTCTTGCCTGGAGAATCCCAGGGACAGAGGAGCCTGGTAGGCTGCTGTCTCTGGGGTCGCACAGAGTTGGACACTACTGTTTGAAGACAGAAAGGATAATATTTAATATCATTAGATATACAAAGGATTATGATTTAAGAGTTAAGTGTTAGTTGCTCAGTCAGGTCTGACTCTGCAACACAATGGACGGTAGCCAACCAGCTCTGTCCATGGAATTCTCCAGGCAAGAATACTGGAGTGGGCAGCAATTCCCTTCTCTAGGGGATGACAAGCGAAATGAAGCCCAATACATCAATAACCATATTAAATATAAATGGACTAAAATTATTAATTAAAATAACCAAATGATCACTATGGAAAGACAATTACATACTTACCAAAATTATTTCCCCTTTTTCTTGAGTACCAAGAGACTCCATACCCCAGATGTCTTCAAGTGTTATTAGTTCCAGCCAATGAAATGTGAGGATAAACACTGCTTCCAAGTCTTTNCCAGGAGGCTGATGCCTACTTTGGAACACAATGGCATTTTCACTAAGTTCCAGTCAAGGCTCCCATTACTGTTCCTTTCATCTTCTTTTTATTCTTCAATTCCTGCCACCCATAAGTTTATCAGAAAGTCCCTCATGCAAAAAAAAAAAAAAAAGTATATATTACATTTTTATTATTTTATTCAACTCACCCCAAAATAGTCCCTGAGACTTGAAATTAGTTTTTAAAAGAAGTAAAAAATAATGCGAATATAAAAATACATTATATCTGAAACAGTCACAGTTCTGGCATGAAAAAAGATCTCACTAAATGTTTACTGAATGAATGAACATTAATTTGTTGGGAAATCAGCTGAGCCCTTCATACAGCCTTTGAAAAGTAAACAAAAATAAATTTCTCTAAACTTGCCTGATATTTGAAGGCTTTCTCAGTTTGTTTACATGACAAAAGGGAAGATAACAAATATGACATTTGCTATCTCCAAATAAGCTAGAGTTGCACCCATGCGCCCAGAGACTGCTTTATTTCATTTTGAAAATTAACCCCAAGGTAGCTGCCACCAGGAGGCACCATTCAGGGTAGCATTAAAAACCTAACTTTTCAAACTTTTTCCATATGAGTTTAATGGAGAGAGACATAAAAATTTACTATTCATTTGTAGGGTTTTTCCCTAGAAAATAAATGTCTCTGAAGACCAAGATGTCAGAATAAATGTACCCCAAACTTCAATACCTACGTTTACATCTTACATTAAGAAAATACCGTTAGAAGCAAAATGCTAAGAAAAACTAACATCAGAGTTGAAAGAGCTGCCATGTTAAATTTGTGTTAGAGCTGCCTAGGGCTCATTGTAAACCAAAACTGCACAGGGCTACCAGGAGCCCCTTCCTTCCTCTTGTCTAAGTTCTTCTTTCCATCTAGCCCTATTGGTTCCTGGCTCTATTTTCAGGATTGCTCCCGGGGTATGTGGTGTGTGTAGAGGTTTATCTGTTCAGCTTCCTCCAAATTTCTATAAATCCAGGATTCTCTTCATTCAGCTAAACCCCAGCGAGGCTCTGGCTCGGCAGCTCAGCTCATTATCCTGCGGGCTTTATCTGCTGCAGAGCTCCAATTAGCCCCTGTGCCAAGGGGTCACCTTGACACCTCGAAAATCACCTCTCCTCTCTGCGTTAAGTGTCACACAGCAAAAACCGAGCCAGGGATCTGTACAGACCACGCCATCACATGTCTTTCTTTTTCCGGGGGCTTCCTCTTCCATAGGGCTTCATAAACTGGGCAGAGTCAGCATTCCTCTCATTCAAAATTAATTATTAACCTGTCCTCTTTATTAACCTCTCCTGCCTGCCTGATCAGCATGATAACGTGGTTATTCACCATTTAGGAAATGTCAAAGCACTGTCGCCTTTTGCTCTAGAACTTTAGACATTAGAACATTCTGCATTTTTAACATTTAACATTTTAAACACTAAATATGATTTTGCACAATAGTTTTCTCACTGTGGGGGAGGCCTTCCTCTGATAGACAACCAAAAGAGCTCATACCCAAATAACAAACGTTCATAACAGAACGTACTTTTGCCTTGCAGCTTAAATCAAAGTGTTTTATCCCAAATCATGCAGCAAACTCAGTCTGATTTCCTATGATTCTAGTTCTGTGTCTTTTCTATGACACAAGTTTAACCTCTCCAAAGTTCATTTATGTTTTCTTGAAAAGAAAAAATGAAGTGCTTAAGCTGTGTAGCACAAAATGAACCTGTTTCAAAATTGCCTTCCAGGCCAGTGAAGTTTATAAGCAAACTCAAGAGGGAGGATCGTTTGCTGGCTGAGTTCTAAGAGATGGGGTTTCTAGTTGTGACTTCATGTGCCCCACGGTTAGTGTTTGAGCATTTATTTGATAACCTGGGCCTCATTTTCCAATGAAGTGTTAGATTAGGTTATCTCGGTGGAGATTCTCAATGAGAATATCCTATGATACTCTACTATTTGGCATATATGCTTTTATTATGAAAGCAAACTATGGTTCAGTTCAGTTCAGTCGCTCAGTCGTGTCCGACTCTTTGTGACCCCATGAACCGCAGCAGCCAGGCCTCCCTGTCCATCACCCTAACTTCCCCACCACTGTTTAATGTAGTATGGGTAGAGTGAGAGCTTATTCTATGCCTTTACACCTAAAGAATTTGACTTCTCCATGTCCCACTAAGCAAACGTAATAAGTAATTTGCATTTGATAAATATGCATGAATAAAGGGAAGGAAGGAGTAAAGAAAAAGAGAAGAATGGGAAAAAGTAAGCAAATAAGCTGCTTTTCTGTTCAAAATGGATAGCATCTCCTATTCACCCAAACTGTAAGGGGCAGACTAAATTATCATCAGTCTCTGGAAACTAACAGCCTTTACAGTTCATTTTCATTGGCACAGAAAAGCCCCCAACTTAATTCTAGCTTTTTTTCTCTCTTTTTAAATTATGGGAGTAATGTTTTCCTACCAGTACTGGTTCTCCTCTGCACTCTTGAGCCCTGTAGTTATTCAGGATAATTGACTGCGTGACAACCTGAGATAGAAGTAATGTTAGGTCAGCAAACAAAGTCACATATCAAACTAAGAAGGTATTATGGGACAAATCACATTTTAATCAGTCAGATCTTAGATAAATGCAGGAATATTGATAGCATTTATGGTTTGTATAACAGCCTGTGGTGGGACAGAGCAATAGCGCTTTGAAATATAGTCAGTGGCTGTTAATTAACGGTAAATCAAAATGGAACTCCTGTGGTATTACATGATGTCCATGTGAATTCTCTAATAATTTATAATGCCTGATGTGATCCCACAGCATGTGACAAGAAGTGTGATTATTTGTAGCTCTGCTTGATCTGCGGCATAAAATTTACTTTGGAAGCCATGGGACGTGTTGCTAATGCGCACCCTGTACAGGATATCCTTCTGCAGAATCAAGATATGGCACCAGTTGTTCAACTGGAACATAATTGTACAGTGACTAGCCAGTATCTCACAGGAAATACATAAATACATTTTTTCCAAGAATAATAAGTGGAAAGTAGTTTCTTAATTGCTAGTTCATAGCTGCCTGGTCTCAGATGCCACGATTCTGAGGTCCTAATGCTCTAATCTTAGACTAATTGCATCCTTGACATGTAATTGTTCTGTTTCAACCCTGACAGCTACAGTGTTCTTTCAGATGCTTCCTGGGGAGGTGTGAGAGGGAAAAGCAAAGAAAAGGTTGATAATAGCAGTCTAAAAAAATTAAGGATACATAGCGCCACTCCCAAAATTTCTCAAAGCCCTTAAATTTCAAGAGTAGCAGAAGCATGCCACACTTTAATGATACGTTTCCTCCGCGTTATTAAAGTGCTCCCAGCAGTGTTACGTTAGGTGACTGACAAATGAGTCCAAAAATGCTAGAAAATGCTAATTGGATTCAACTGCCTTTTTTTTTTTTTTTTGTACCCAGAAGTCCACTCTTCTTCATCTATTTGTTAGTATCCTTTGCAAAATTATGAGAAGCAAATGAACAATCTTCAAGTAAGTGATGCATGCTTTTTCTAGAACCATCTTCCATTTCTCTCCCCACTATCCATACATAAAACTTGGAGTTAAAGAGAGGGACAGAGGATTTCAGCGGGTGTGAAGGACTTCATTTGCCTCTTTCAATGCAAAACCAACAGACCCTTAGCCTGTAGGAAAAAATACAAATTTCTTCCTTTTGAAAATATCACAGAAGCAGCTGCTCCTCAGCTATTTTGAGTGTATTTTCTGTGAACAGCTTGGCGCTGCGATGTTGTATACGGTGGACGGTTGGCAAGAGCCTGGTGGTGGGAGGGAACCAAGAACACTGAAGACCAACGCAAGCCCTGCTGCCTGACACACGGTGGTCAGGCTGTGGAAGAAGGCCGTGCCCGTAATGGAAAGTGATGGATGGGGGCCAATGTAACCCGGAGGGCAGAAGGGTGAGACTTTTTAAGTTCCCTGAAGCAAGCTTACCACTGCTGACTTGTTAACACGATTTCACATGAGAAAAGACAGAGATGAGCATTAAAGACAGCAGAAAGAAGTGAAAAGAATAAAGCCAGAGGAATCCATTCAAACTGAATGAAATTTTAGGCTGCAGAAAGACTACAGGTGAGAGCCAGTTTACTCTCGCACTGGGCTTGACAGTGCAATGAAGAGGAGCAGGAATACTTGTGTTACTTACACTGTCTTGCACAGTGTATCTCTGGCTAGAGGCTCAAGAGTGTTTAAATCCCTGCTCTAAGTCATAGAGACTGATTCCTGTATATGTAAAGGAAGCATGGTTAAGCAGGATTGCTGCGCATCTTGAGATAATAACTAGAGTATCGTCCGAAGAGAGGGCGGGGACATATGTAAGCCAGTGGCTGATTCGCGTTGACGTGTGGCAGAAGGCAACACAGTATTGTAGAACAATTATCCTTCAGTTAAAAACACTTGCATTTTTTAAAAAAGAAGAGCATAGGTATCCAGAAGCTGAAGAGATAAGGCCTTTCCGGACCCGTGTTCCTAGTCATCAGAGAGCTCCTATAGAAGAAATGCATGCCTCAGACATCAAAGCATTTGAAACCAGCCGGTTGCTTTCCTTTTCTCTGCCTGAATTAGTTCTAAGTGACTTGTTGTTGTATTTTGGCTTCCGTAAGGACTTTCCTACAGAGGTAAAACTGAATTGATCAATTGGCACACGTTTCTTATACTCTTTGCACTTATATCAATCATTACAAATCAATAAGTTGACACTATTTCCATGCAAATCTTTTCTGAGTTTAGTTGCCCTATGCCTTTCCCTGGGTCCAGTTAATTCTGGGTATGCTAGCAAAATAAAATTCACAGAAAAGCAAAATCAAGAAGCAGATCATAGATCAGGTATTTGCCTTCAACACTATGTAGACAATTAACTTTCAAAGGAAGAACATCAGACTGCCTAAAGACAGGCTGTAACGGAGGAAATCTGAAACACAAACTTGGAGCAAGAAATGCAAGACCTTTTAGCCATGCTTAGACATTCGCCACTATTTGACACTGAAGACATGGCACTGAGGTAGTTCCTAAGACTGGTATTAAATGCCTAACACACAGAGCATGCTCCACACACAGTAACTTGGTATTTTCTGTTTTAAAATTTTGAGGCAGCACCAGCATCCTGCTGCTTGCACTAATAAAGAATGGGTTTGATTATAAAGACAGTGACCCTGGTTCTTAGAACTAAGGAATGTTTAAGTAAAGGACGTATGTTTAGGCCTTGTTCTTTGGATATTATTCCATCAGCTCCCATGCTATCCTGTGATGGTAACCACTAGCATATTGGAGAAAACCAATGCTTGATTGGTTTCTTTATGTTTTAAGTAGCTGATTTCATTGACACACCTGTCTCCTTGCTTTCTAGCAATGAGAACAGTACTTGTATGATACGCTAGGACTAACCCCTGAGTATGGTGCCCACAGAACATTTTTGAGTAGCAGCCACTCTACTTCTTCAGTTTAGCACAGACTGTAGAAGAGATCTGTGTAGAATTATCCGTTGTGACAACAGGGAGTGTGTTCGTGCTCAGTAGCTCAGTTGTGTGCGACTCTTTGTGACCCCACAGGTTGCAGCTTGCAGGTTCCTCTGTCCATGGGATCTTCCCAGCAAGAATACTGGAGCGGGTTGTCATTTCCTCCTCCAAGGAATCTTCCCAACCCTGGGATCAAATCCGAGTCTCCTGCGTCTCCTGCGTTCAGTTCAGTCGCTCAGTTGTGTCCGACTCTGTCCATCACCAACTCTTAGAGTTTACTCAAACTCATGTCCATCGAGTTGGTGATTCCATCCAGCCATCTCATCCTCTGTTGGCCGGTGTATTCTTCACCACTGAGACATGTGGGGAGCCCTGGCACGGGAACAGTGGCTCATAGTTTAGCTGGCTGCCAGTACCCTGGCTGCCAGCACACCAGCTTCTTCTTGTTCTTCCCCAGTGGGCACTGCAGAAGCCCGATGCTGGCCCATGGATGGTCAGGACAAGGAGAGAATGCCAGGGGAGACTCTGAGACTCTGAGCCTCTCAAGCCCGCAGAGCCAGGATACACCTCTGCTTTAAACATACGCTCTGCAGGCTTCCCTGGGGGCTCAGATGGTAAAGAGTCTGCCTGCAGTGTGCGAGACCCAGGTTTAATCCCTGGGTCAGGAAGATCCCATGGAGGAGGGAATGTCAACCCACTTCAGTATTTTTCCAGGAGAATCCCTGTGGACAGAGGAGCCTGGCTGGCCACACTCCATGGAGTCACAAAGAGTCAGACATAAGTGAGCCACTGGCACCTTCCCTTTCACTATGCTGCTGCTTGCTGTTTCGTCACTAACTTGTGTCTGACTTTGCTGCCGGTGGACTGTGGCCCACCAGGCTCTCTGTCCATGGGGGTTCTCCTGGAAAAATACTGGAGTGGGCTGCCATTCCCTCCTCCGGGGGATCTTCCCAACGCAGGGATTAAACCTGCGTCTTCTGCTTAGCAGGAGGACTCACCTGGGCAGCCCTAAAGAATAATAGAGGCTTCTTCATGTTTAAACAATAGAAGATTGGTATTCTTGTCACTTTGGGCAAATCCATAGATCTTGGGGTGAGGGGACTGTCAACATTTTGGGGCTACAGTTCTTACAAGAACCCCTCTAAGATCCATCCGTGAAAACAAATATATGATTATCTACCTAAGTGAAAAGTTGGCATTAAAAAAATGAAGGAATTTGTATATAATAGGAATTTAAGACATGCTAGTTTTTAAACTCATTATTACTTGTCAGAGCTGGCCAGGGCTTTTCATCACAGGAGGTGGAAAACTGCAACTAATCTCAACAGCCACGTGCTTATGAATAGCACTTATTTCTTCTCACACTTTCATCATGGGAACTTTTTAAAGACAATTCACAGAAGATGACTAAGTTTCTAATAAATTGTAATAATTTGCCACCTTCAGAAATGTAAGTATCTGGCTTAATCTGCCAGATTTTAAGAGAACTTCCAAAGGATGCATGATAAATGAGTTCTTATATTAAGTTGAGTTAGAATAAATGGAACTCATAATATTCTGTGGTAGTGCTATTGGTATGCTATTAAATTACTGTATAGACTTGGACCATAATTTAACAGGTTTGAGAGACTGTAAGGATATAGGAGGGAATATGTACTTTGACAGCATATTAAAAAGCAGACATCATTTGTCACCAAAGTTCTGTATAGTCAAAGCAATGGCTTTTCCAGTAGCTATGTACAGATCTGAGAGCTGGGCCATAAAGGCTGAGCACCAAAGAATTGATGCTTTCAAATTGTGGTGCTGGAGAAGACTCTTAAGAGCCCCCTGGACTACAAGGAGGTCAAACCAGTTGATCTTAAAGGAAATCAACCCTGAATAATTCTTGGAAGGACTGAAGCTGAAGC
>SJYW01029490.1:106992-138686 GCA_006410735.1 Raphicerus campestris
GTTTGATTATAAAGACAGTGACCCTGGTTCTTAGAACTAAGGAATGTTTAAGTAAAGGACGTATGTTTAGGCCTTGTTCTTTGGATATTATTCCATCAGCTCCCATGCTATCCTGTGATGGTAACCACTAGCATATTGGAGAAAACCAATGCTTGATTGGTTTCTTTATGTTTTAAGTAGCTGATTTCATTGACACACCTGTCTCCTTGCTTTCTAGCAATGAGAACAGTACTTGTATGATACGCTAGGACTAACCCCTGAGTATGGTGCCCACAGAACATTTTTGAGTAGCAGCCACTCTACTTCTTCAGTTTAGCACAGACTGTAGAAGTGATCTGTGTAGAATTATCCGTTGTGACAACAGGGAGTGTGTTCGTGCTCAGTAGCTCAGTTGTGTGCGACTCTTTGTGACCCCACAGGTTGCAGCTTGCAGGCTCCTCTGTCCATGGGATCTTCCCGGCAAGAATACTGGAGCGGGTTGTCATTTCCTCCTCCAGGGAATCTTCCCAACCCAGGGATCAAATCCGAGTCTCCTGCGTCTCCTGCGTTCAGTTCAGTCGCTCAGTTGTGTCCGACTCTGTCCATCACCAACTCTTAGAGTTTACTCAAACTCATGTCCATCGAGTTGGTGATGCCATCCAGCCATCTCATCCTCTGTTGGCAGGAGTATTCTTCACCACTGAGACATGTGGGGAGCCCTGGCACGGGAACAGTGGCTCATAGTTTAGCTGGCTGCCAGTACCCTGGCTGCCAGCACACCAGCTTCTTCTTGTTCTTCCCCAGTGGGCACTGCAGAAGCCCGATGCTGGCCCATGGATGGTCAGGACAAGGAGAGAATGACAGGGGAGACTCTGAGCCTCTCAAGCCCGCAGAACCAGGATACACCTCTGCTTTAAACATACGCTCTGCAGGCTTCCCTGGGGGCTCAGATGGTAAAGAGTCTGCCTGCAGTGTGCGAGACCCAGGTTTAATCCCTGGGTCAGGAAGATCCCATGGAGGAGGGAATGTCAACCCACTTCAGTATTTTTCCAGGAGAATCCCTGTGGACAGTGGAGCCTGGCTGGCCACACTCCATGGAGTCACAAAGAGTCAGACATAAGTGAGCCACTGGCACCTTCCCTTTCACTTGGCTGTTGCTTGCTGTTTCGACACTAACTTGTGTCTGACTTTGCTGCCGGTGGATGGTGGCCCACCAGGCTCTCTGTCCATGGGGGTTCTCCTGGAAAAGTACTGGAGTGGGCTGCCATTCCCTCCTCCGGGGGATCTTCCCAACGCAGGGATTAAACCTGCGTCTTCTGCTTAGCAGGAGGACTCACCTGGGCAGCCCTAAAGAATAATAGAGGCTTCTTCATGTTTAAACAATAGAAGATTGGTATTCTTGTCACTTTGGGCAAATCCATAGATCTTGGGGTGAGGGGACTGTCAACATTTTGGGGCTACAGTTCTTACAAGAACCCCTCTAAGATCCATCCGTGAAAACAAATATATGATTATCTACCTAAGTGAAAAGTTGGCATTAAAAAAATGAAGGAATTTGTATATAATAGGAATTTAAGACATGCTAGTTTTTAAACTCATTATTACTTGTCAGAGCTGGCCAGGGCTTTTCATCACAGGAGGGGGAAAACTGCAACTAATCTCAACAGCCACGTGCTTATGAATAGCACTTATTTCTTCTCACACTTTCATCATGGGAACTTTTTAAAGACAATTCACAGAAGATGACTAAGTTTCTAATAAATTGTAATAATTTGCCACCTTCAGAAATGTAAGTATCTGGCTTAATCTGCCAGATTTTAAGAGAACTTCCAAAGGATGCATGATAAATGAGTTCTTATATTAAGTTGAGTTAGAATAAATGGAACTCATAATATTCTGTGGTAGTGCTATTGGTATGCTATTAAATTACTGTATAGACTTGGACCATAATTTAACAGGTTTGAGAGACTGTAAGGATATAGGAGGGAATATGTACTTTGACAGCATATTAAAAAGCAGACATCATTTGTCACCAAAGTTCTGTATAGTCAAAGCAATGGCTTTTCCAGTAGCTATGTACAGATCTGAGAGCTGGGCCATAAAGGCTGAGCACCAAAGAATTGATGCTTTCAAATTGTGGTGCTGGAGAAGACTCTTAAGAGCCCCCTGGACTACAAGGAGGTCAAACCAGTTGATCTTAAAGGAAATCAACCCTGAATAATTCTTGGAAGGACTGAAGCTGAAGCTCTGATACTTTAACCACCTGACGTGAAAAGCTGACTCACTGGAAAAAACTTTGATGCTGGGAAAACTGAAAGCAAAGGAGAAGAAGATGACAGAGGATGAGACGTTTAGAGAGCATCACCGACTGGATGGACATGAGTTTGCGCAAACTCTGTGTGATACTGAAGCACAGAGGAGCCTGGGGCGCTGCAGTCCACGGGGTCGCAAAGAGACACGACTTAGTGACTCAACAAGAACAACGACATGCACTTTTACATACGTGGTGGCAGCACTTTTGTGGAACAGGAGGCGTTCAGAAGAAAACGTCATGATTTTCAGCATGCGAAGGGAAACAACAAAAAATTCTCCTGAGCAAATCCTGAGCGTATATATACTGAATCCATGTGAAGAAATGGATGTTGGTTGCTTTACTGAAATTATTTTAGGATGTATTGTTATTAGAGGTCTGGAGGGGGATTCTATATTGGATAATGCCTGAGGAACTGTCACTCCAGTCTACCCCAAACTGTAATATGATTCCCGTCAATCAAGGAAAGCTTTATGTTGTGCTATGTTTAAAGGCAAAGAACCTTAGAAAAAGCATAATGCCCTTGAAGGAAGGCTTTTCTGATAAGACATTGTCTTTTGGTGAGAAACAAAACACAAGAAAACTCATCTCACAGTATACACACTGCTTATCTCNGATTCTGTATTGGATAATGCCTGAGGAACTGTCACTCCAGTCTACCCCAAACTGTAATATGATTCCCATCAATCAAGGAAAGCTTTATGTTGTGCTATGTTTAAAGGCAAAGAACCTTAGAAAAAACACAATGCCCTTGAAGGAAGGCTTTTCTGATAAGACATTGTCTTTTGGTGAGAAACGAAACACAAGAAAACTCATCTCACAGTATACACACTGCTTATCTCTTTGAAAAAAAAAAGGAAAAAAAATAGAAATAAGCTAGACTCTTTACCCTCCGTATCAACTCATAAAGGGAATTTTTATTCCCTTTATGGGAATATTGAAAATCTGACAGCCTCACATGCATAATGAAGGACAGCCCCAGATTTGAAGGGATACAATAGATTAATGATGAGAGAATGGGAAGGAAATCACAATTTTTGCTATTGAGAAGAAAATGCAACGTCAGAATAAGAGTCATCCAGATGGACAAATATGAGTAAAAATATGAGACACAAAGATGAAGTCAGCAAGGAAATACCTTTGGAAATACATAGCTGTTTGGAATGAAGATGCATCAAATAATTATGGGAAGTCTAAAAAGTGAAAATTATTTGAACTGCTCCTTCAGAAACACCGCATGAAGGAACTGTNGAAGAAAATGCAACGTCAGAATAAGAGTCATCCAAATGGACAAATATGAGTAAAAATATGAGACACAAAGATGAGGAAGTCAGCAAGGAAATACCTTTGGAAATACATAGCTATTTGGAATGAAAATGCATCAAATAATTATGGGAAGTCTAAAAAGTGAAAATTATTTGAACTGCTCCTTCAGAAACACCGCATGAAGGAACTGTTGCATGCCGGTGTCATGACATGAGCTAATCCCTTGTTACAGGTTCTGTCTTAATCGGTTTTAATTTTTAGAGCAGTTTGAGGTTCACAGCAATGTTGAGTAGGAGGCACAGACTTCTCTCATGTATCCTTCCCCTCCCTGCAAATGCATAGCTTCCTCCACTACCTGCAATTTTAAAAAAGTGTGTGTGGGGAGAGGCAAAATAATCACCCTTGAGAGGAAAATAATGGACATAAAAAACTTGGAAATATGTGAAGCCCACAAATAGATGGAATTAGTCATCTGTATGAACCAACGCAAGCGATCTTCTGAAGACGTGTCATAGAGAAGTCTATAAAAATACAGCATCACACAGGATAATAACCAAAGCATAATGTGAGCACAACCAAAGAACGGAGAAAATTTTCCCTTCACTTTTTTTTAACACAGGCTTTCATCACACTAAGTATAGGACAGGCACCTCAGGTAACCTAGAAGAAGAGGATTTCACCTAACAAGGATGGATCAGTCTGCTTCTGATCCAGATGGCGGGGAAGGCCCAGCCTGGGGACTCGAGCATTTGGTGAGTGAACACAGCCATCAAAACCATTACATCCTTCCAGCAAGTTCAGGTGGCTCCACGTTTGGCATATAGACTTCGAGCTATAACTGACTTCTCATACAGACTTGGAGATAATAAACTGACCATTACACACAAATCTGCAGCCCACTTTCACTTTTTTATTATATGTTCCTTATTTGCATTCTGATTAAAAACCATATCCTCTTCACTCACCTTNGTTGCATGCCGGTGTCATGACATGAGCTAATCCCTTGTTACAGGTTCTGTCTTAATCGGTTTTAATTTTTAGAGCAGTTTGAGGTTCACAGCAACGTTGAGTAGGAGGCACAGACTTCTCTCATGTATCCCTCCCCTCCCTGCAAATGCATAGCTCCCTCCACCACCTGCAATTTTAAAAAAGTGTGTGTGGGGAGAGGCAAAATAATCACCCTTGAGAGGAAAATAATGAACATTAAAAAACTTGGAAATATGTGAAGCCCACAAATAGATGGAATTAGTCATCTGTATGAACCAACGCAAGCGATCTTCTGAAGACGTGTCATAGAGAAGTCTATAAAAATACAGCATCACACAGGATAATAACCAAAGCATAATGTGAGCACAACCAAAGAACGGAGAAAATTTTCCCTTCACTTTTTTTTAACACAGGCTTTCATCACACTAAGTATAGGACAGGCACCTCAGGTAACCTAGAAGAAGAGGATTTCATCTAACAAGGATGGATCAGTCTGCTTCTGATCCAGATGGCGGGGAAGGCCCAGCCTGGGGACTCAAGCATTTGGTGAGTGAACACAGCCATCAAAACCATTACGTCCTTCCAGCAAGTTCAGGTGGCTCCACGTTTGGCATATAGACTTCGAGCTGTAACTGACTTCTCATACAGACTTGGAGATAATAAACTGACCATTACACACAGATCTGCAGCCCACTTTCACTTTTTTATTATATGTTCCTTATTTGCATTCTGATTAAAAACCATATCCTCTTCACTCACCTTCTATATTTTTTAACATCTTTTTCTAAACTTAATCTAATGTTTATATGTTGCCTAAACCAAAACAACAAAAAATAAATTCCAGGAATGCTTTTTCTTAAGGGTGGCCGTCAGGAAGCATTTAACTGGAGGCTTCCTGTGTGCTGTTTTGGATCTGTCAGGAATCCTCTGTTCCTTATGACGTCCTGAAATTCAGGGATTAAGAGGAGAGGCAAGCCTCTCCCAGGGCTGAGGGATGCAGGCATCTCCTTCCTTAGTTTTTCTATACAGTGATAATTACCCTCTTCCTTCTTGTGAACCATATGGTAAAAGTCATTGTTTACAGCTCTCTCTCTCTTTAATATGGATCGCCTATGTTTTGCAAGTCTGGAATTTTAATCTTTATCTTTGCTGTGAATAACTACAGTATATATGCCCGCACCATGTTGATTAAAACACTTTTGCTCCATCAGAGCTCTGGTCCCATGTCTTTCTTTCTCTTGCTTTCTCTCTCTCTCTCTCTCTCTCTCTCTCTTTCTCTCTCTCTCTCTCTTTCAGGCTGATCCCCTGGAGCACAGAAGCTCTCTGAATTCACTTTCCTACCCGGCTTCTAAGACCCTCTCAAGAAGGCGCTCTGCACCCTCACCCCATCCAGACGGCGCCTGAGGCCTCCGTGAACAGAGCAAGCCCCGTGCAGGGGCTTTATTNTGCTTTCTCTCTCTCTCTCTCTCTCTCTCTCTCTCTCTTTCAGGCTGATCCCCTGGAGCACAGAAGCTTTCTGAATTCACTTTCCTACCCGGCTTCTAAGACCTTCTAGAGAAGGCACTCTGCACCCTCACCCCATCCAGACGGCGCCTGAGGCCTCCGTGAACAGAGCAAGCCCCGTGCAGGGGCTTTATTGGCCTTCTGCATAAACCAAGGAATATCAGCCTCTTTCTAGCTCCTTTACTTGCTTATGGGTCGACTCCGGACCACCAGGTTCCGGTCCATTAAAGGACCTCAACAGGTGGCTCCTATTTAGTGTGAAATTTCTTATTTGACAATATTCTACTTGTATTTTTTAAAGGCTACGCTGTCTTTCTTGCTGAGCTTTACCAAAAAATACCTGAAAGATTGCTAAGCATTTGCATCAGTCTTACGGCTTATATATATTTTCCCATTCGATTCTCACAACAGCGCTGTGTATTAACGGTTAGTTTTCTTATTTATAGATTAGAACAATGAGTCCCAGGGCAGTTAAATCCCGTTCCTTTTTCACGTGNAGATTGCTAAGTATTTGCATCAGTCTTACGGCTTATATATATTTTCCCATTCGATTCTCACAACAGCGCTGTGTATTAACGGTTAGTTTTCTTATTTATAGATTAGAACAATGAGTCCCAGGGCAGTTAAATCCCGTTCCTTTTTCACGTGTTTAATATCCTATGGCAAAATCAGGCTAGAATAAGTGCTCTGTTATCTAATGTTCAACACAGTTTCATTTTGTTTCTTCTATTCTGTTGTATATTTAAGAGAAAAGAAAGAAACCCTCCTTGACAAGCCTCTGCAAGTTGCTCTTTGGAGAGATTAAGGCTTAGTCTTTCTATTATGGCCTAGGGCTTAGAGATTTGCATATAAAAAGCATTGTCTATATAGAAAAATCTAAGTGATTTCACAGAAACACTCCCAGTACTAAAAAATGAATTTAGCTGGATCAGGGTATACAAGGTCAAAATACAGTAGCCGTATCTATTAGAACTTGACCACTTGAAGGTTCTACTGGATGCATTGTTTATTAGACACTGTTGCTCAGCTTTTCCTTATCAGAATGTGATCATCTTCCAGGTTTGGGATCTCTCAGAATTGTTCAATTTAGGGTTCCCAGTTGTTCCCCCTAGCCTTCTAAACATGCTGTTTGGTATTCAGTTAATAAAATCAAGGGAACTCAATGACATTTCCTGGAGTACTTTTCAGCCACCCCAAATTTCTATCTCATCAGTCTTGACATCTTGTCAAGAGCCTTATTCTCTGACTAAGATCTCCCCACTTGAAATCTGATTCAGTAAATGGTTCAAGACATAAAGCTGGGATGATTGTATGACTCACCTCACTTTTCCTTTCTGGTAGGGATTATGATTATCCACATATTTGCAGTTCAGTACTTGAATGCTGTCATTTCATATTTCTTTCAATTTTCTAGATGATTTATGAAAGGGAGGAAGATTCAATCCTGATTTTGTCATCATGGTTAGAAACAGAAGTATAAAATTTAATTATCATATTCAAGCCAACTGATCCATTATATTCTAGTGCAATATTTACATTAATAGTAAAACACAATATAAGATTTCAAAGACAATTAATGACCTTGGGTTTATTTTTGTCTTACGTGAGTTACGGGGAATAGAAAAGTTGAGATACCGGTTTTGCTGGTTAGCTTAGCCTGTGCTGGGCTGTGCTCAGTCACTCATTCCTATCTGCCTCTTTGTGACCCATGCACTGTAACCCACCAGGCTCCTCTGTCCGTGGAGATTATCCAGGCAAGAATACTGGAGTGGATAGCCTATCGCTTCTCCAAGGGATCTTCCCAACCCAGGAAACAAACTGGGGTCTCCCGCATTGCAGGCAGATTCTTTACCAGCTGAGCTACCAGGGAAACCCTAGATTAGCCTACCATCTTTTAGTAAAGAAAAGAAGAAGTGGTCCACAGAGGGACAGCGTTTTTTTTTAAATCTTTTCATGTGTGCAGAAATGATACAAGGAGAATCCAAAGAATATCTGTTTACATATTACCTCTCTATGCTGGCTAACCACTCACTACAAACTTAGCACCTTAAAACAACATATATGTAGTTCTCAATATTTATATGAGTCAGGAGGCCAGCCACAGGTTAGCTGGCTCTTCTGCCCAGTCTCTCAGTCAAGGTGCCAGTCACTTCGCTTCTGGGGTATAGCATCATCTTCTGCTCTCACATGGGTGTTGGCAGAGTTCAGCTCTTTTCAGCTAAAGAACTGAGCTCCCGTTTTCTGATGGCTGTCAGCTGAGGGCTGCTCTTGGCTCCAAGAGCCTACTTGGCATTCCTTGTCAAGGGCCTTCTCAAACCCTCTCAGAACCTGGCATCTTACTTCTTCAAAGCTTACTTCTTACTTACTTCTGCTTCTTCAAAGCAGAAGGATCTGCTCACCCATTTAGACCAAACCCATCCACAATAATCCCCTTTTTGATTAATTTAAAGGTAACTGATTTGGCATCTTAATTGCATATGCAAAATCTTATCACCCTGACCAGATAGAATAATCCAACCCTGGAGCGACATCTTCATGGTCACAGGTCCCACTCACGATCAAGGACAAAGAGTTTACAGGACATGTACCATAGAGCGGGGCTATCTTGGGAACCATTTGGAAGCTACCTATCACAATACCTCTCACCCCTCTCGCCCATTGTAACATTTTGCCGCATTCACACATGCCTTCATTCTGTTGTGTGTGTTTATGCTTCTATACATAGGCATACCTCATTTTTCCAACTTTTTAAATTAGGGTAGTTGCTTTACAATGCTGTGTTAATTTCTGCTTTGCAACGAAAAGAATATGCTGTGTGTGTGTGTGTATGTGTGTGTATCTCCATTGTAGAAGGAAACGGCAACCCACTCCAGTGTTCTTGCCTGGAGAATCCCATGGATAGAAGAGCCTGGCAGGCTACAGTCCATGGGGTCACAAGAGTCAGACGCAGCTTAGCAACTAAACCAACACCCTTCCTCTTGGACCTCCCTTCAGCCCACCCAACATCCTACCCCTCTGGGTCAGCACAGAGTGCCGAGCTGAGCTCCCTGTGTTACAGCAGGTTCCCACTAGCTGTTTTACACATGGTAGTGCGGTCTATGGGGTCGCACAGAGTCGGACACAACTGAAGCGACTTAGTAGCAGTAGCAGCAGTGCGTATACAGCTTCCCCAGTGGCTCAGTGGTAAAGGATCTGCCTGCTAATGCAGGAGACTCAGGAGACTGGGGTTCGATCCCTGGGTTGGGAAGATCCTCTGGAGGAGGGCATGGCAACCCACTCCAGCGTTCTTGTCTAGAGAATCCCACGGACAGAGGAGCCTGGTGGGCTACAGTCCATGGGGTTGCATAGAGTCAGACATAACAGAAGTGACTTAGCATGCACAAATGCACACAGTGCATACACGTCCATCCCAATCTCCCAACTCATCCCGCCCTACACCCCACCCACCAAGTCCGTCCACACACCTGTTCTGTATGTCTTAGGCTTGTTTTATAATTTTTTGCTGTACTGTGTTTTAAAGATACTGCAATTTTTTTAAAAATCAAGGTTTGTGGAAACCCTGCACTGAGCAAGTCAATCAATGCCACTTTCCAAAAGCATCTGCTCACTGCATGTCTCGGTCACAGTTTGGTAATTCTCGAAATATTTCAAGTTTTTCATTATTATTATATTTGGCCTTGGTCATGATTTTGAACCAGCTTTATAGCTTACATTTGTTTGTGCCTCTTGGCAAGTTATTTACACATGTTTAACATAAACTTTTAGGAGGATGGTTAAATAAGAAGCATGAGACTGTGAACCTTAAGGGTATATACATAAAAAGCATTTAGTAAATTAAGTGACAGAATTATATTTTTAAAAATCTTGGTAGAACAACTAATCAACTGGATTTGCTGTTTAAATAAGAAATCTTTAAGTATAATATTGATATGGCCAGTTTGTCCTTAATTCCAGACAGATTTCCAATGCACAGACAAAACAGGTGTTCATATACTGATAACAACATACACGACTGAACCTGTGGGTGAACAGCTGACCCAAGAGCAAACTCTTGTATTTAAACACTGAAAAAAGTTTCCAACAGCTGATGATATTCTCAGGTTAAAAAATCGTGTGAAATAGTAAAAAAAAAAAAAAAAAAAAGGCAGAAATGAGAAGGCAATGAATTTGCATCATTGTGTATGAAAGAATCAAGAAAAAATGTGATGTATCAAGTAGCAGAAAAAAAAGTCTGCCTATTTGGACTTAAACATTGGTATAAAAGCTACAGAAATTACTACAAAGAACATTTGTGACATTAGAATTGTTTTCACATCATCTCTCACACTGAAGCTATCTCACTCAGCTACAAGGAAGCAATTTTGTAAAAAAAAAAAAAAATAGAAAAGCAAAACTTGATTCTTGCAATGCTAATTAAAATATAGTGTTAAGGAAGTGAGTTATTATGACTGAAATCTTGCTAGTACTTCATATCATTTTCAAGCATATAAAAATATAGTATCAGTTTTGTAGCAAGATGATTAAAGCATTTAATTTTCAGTCAAAATTTGCTTAAACCTGATGCCTCAAAAAGCTGAATGGTGTCTAAGTGTTACCGCAATACAGATGTTCTAAAATTTTTTGCCAACTGGATATCAGCTGTATTATGTAATAAGCACATCATTTGGTGAATGACAGACAGGAAAAGTATATGAATTATAACATAAGTTACCAGAAACAGTATTTTCAAAAGATTTAATAATATCAGTAAGCAACTATTCTAGGAAGTAGCTGAGAACCTTGCCAGGATGGAGGACTGGAGAAGAAGATGGACCCAGGGGAAATGGCTCCAGAGGACAGCTCAGATACATTTAAAGCTGCAGTGATTTACCCACGAGTATTCACAGACCTTTTAAGATGCTGAAATTTTGGTTAAAAAAAAAATCCATCGGGCACACTTAGAGGATGAATTAAGGTATTTTTCAAAGGGCTGATGATGCAGTGGGGGAGAAAAAAGAACTTTTTATCTAAATGAATATTCATTACTATAAGATTTTTAAAGCTCTGGACTAAAATTCAGCTAGTTTCTCCAAAGTTTAGATTTGGTTTGAAGTAATGACAAATAAAATCTGGCTGGCTCATCTTTCATAAGGCTCCTCCCTCTGTCCTTTTCCTTTAGACCTGACTGTCTGTACCTGGATGCCTGTGATCCTGGGAGGTAAACTTGGCAGACCTTAGCATGTGGGTTTTGAAGACAAAGACGCAAACGCATCATCTAAAGTGGAACTATAATGTGAGGAGGGAGGCTGACGCTGAAATGAACTCCAAGACTGCCAGCCTTTCTGCTAGAGAAAATGATGTTAGCGAAGAAACCTGGGAGGGATCGCCCAAAACCGTCAGTAGAAAGTCAGGAAATATGTGGAAAATAGACTGAAGTATATATTTTTTAAAAATTCCTTTGAAAAATATCCATAGGATTTGGTTATACTTGCATGACAGAGTTTGGCAGAGAATATATTGATCGGCATTGCCAATTATTACATAAATAAGAACCAAGCTTCCCAGGTGGTGCTAGTGGTAAAGACCCTGTCTGCCAGTGCAGGGGCACACAAGAAATAGCGGGTCGATCCCTGGGTCAGGAAGATTCCCCTGGAGGAGGGCACACAACCCACTCCAGTATGCTTGCCGGGAGAATTCAAAGGACAGAGGGCCCTGGCGGGCTGCAGTCCCTGGGGTCCCAAACAGACACCACGGAAGCAACTTAGCACGCATATGAGGACTAAGCATAGGGTACAGCTGATTGCCATGACAAGGGTCATTTCAAGGGAGAGTTGAATGTGGATATCGACTTGCCAAGGGATCACTATGATATGGAGGTATAACATATGTCAGTTATCAATTTATTACCTCTCAACTTCATTCTTTTCAAGATAGTCTTTGAAATATGCAGCAGCCTTTCTTTAAATACGTCTCCTGTAAGTGCGAGCAACGCTAAAGTTTCTCAGCAGAAGACACCGGAAGGACACTGTTAAAGGAAGAGACACTCCCACAGTTCTTTTCAGAGCTCATAGGTGGACTACGGGGGGTGCGGGGCCAGCAGGTGAGGCCTGCCCCTGCTCCGGGCCCAGAACGTGGTTCCTCTTAGATCCTGCAACCTCAGCCTGGTACTAACTTTTGCAGCCCATTCTGTCAGAAACCAGGGTGCTACGAACTCCAAGGGCCTCCTCCCATCACCAGCTCTAGAACCCTCACTGCTCAGCCTCTCTGCCACCCGTTGCTGACCACCTGCTCCCCTCCTGTACGCGGGAGGGTGAGTGTATTAGTTCTCTCCTCAGCTGTAAGGCATAACCTCAGGCTGAGTGGCTGAAAACATAAATTTATGTTCATAAAGTTCTGCAGATTATCAAGGTGTCAGCAAGGTTGATTCCTTCTGGGGGCTCTAGATGAGAATATGTANCTGTAAGGCATAACCTCAGGCTGAGTGGCTGAAAACATAAATTTATGTTCATAAAGTTCTGCAGATTATCAAGGTGTCAGCAAGGTTGATTCCTTCTGGGGGCTCTAGATGAGAATATGTATCTCCGTTTTTATTATAATTATTCAGCTTCTGGAAGCTGTCCACATTCGCTGGTTCATGGTCTCTTTCTCCATTTTCCAAGCTAGCAGGACCGCAGCTCTCAGATCATTCTTCTGTGGCCACATCTCCTTCTGGCAATGATTCTCCACTCCTAAGGATCCATATGACTACATTGGGCTCATGCAGATAATCCAGGATCATTCCTCCATCTCAAGTTCCTGAATTCAATCATGTTTTCAGCGTCCCTTTTTCCATGTATGGTCACATGTTCACAGGTTCAGAATTAGGATATGGATCTCNAATGGAAGCACAAGTATATCCATTCTTCCTGCGGGAGTTCTCTTGCATGCAGCCTTTAAAAAGGCGTGTTTCACAGTCCTGTAAGGTGGTGACTCTTGGAAGTGCTGTTTGGACTTCAGTAGGAAGTGGGGGACCTGCCCAGGCAATCAGGTATTCCTCTTGCCACCAAAAAGAAAAATAAATATCTGCAGGACTCTGTGCCTCCTGAACTCACTATGGTTTCACTGCGGTTTCCATCTGAAGCGACATGCATTTTGTCAGGCCGAGGTTCAGCCATTAGGTTGCTAATTAAGTTAACAAGTGCTGTGTGCAGCTTAATTTGGCAACAAGCTAGCCTACAGATTGTTCAATCAGGAAAGCAACATTTTGGGGATGATTCTGTTTTTAAGCTTGGAATTAAACAAAACACTGTAATGATCCCTATAAAGGGACATCTGATGTATGTGTTCAAAATGCAGAATAGGAGAATATAGAGTTCTGCGTGTTGGAGACTCACTCCTTTTATTTACAGATTTACTGCACAGTGTAGCTGAAACAAGGGTAATTACCTGTGTGCATTTTTAATTCATCATCATTCAAATAAATTTTTTTTCTTTGCCCAATACATTTCTTCTTGCAGCTGTCATTCTGCCCAGCTCCAAGCTGACTTATAGTAATGAGTTTCCACTGCAGTGGGCTAATTGTGGGAGTGATTTATCCTTTTGTTTCCTCTGTTGATCAACCTCTCCTCCAGTGTCTAAGGGCTAAGAAAAAGAATCTGATGGTTCGTTTGAAAGTGAAAGTGAAGTCACTCAGTCGTGTCCGACTCTGTGACCCCATGGACTGTAACCTATCAGGCTCCTCTTTCCATGGGATTTTCCAGGCAATAGTACTGGAGTGGATTGCCATTTCCTTCTCCAGTGGATCTTCCTGACCTAGGGATCGAACCCAGGTCTCTCTCATTGTAGACAGATGCTTTACTGTCTGAGCCACCATTCAGTAAATATTTAGTGAGCATCTATTGTGTGATAGACATTGCACTAGGCTCTAGGGACTGAGGAAAAGATGTGTCTAGTGGGATATGATAGAGGTTCTGAAAAAATAATCACGCATTTGTTCAATCAAAGAAAAAAGTAGTTTGGGACGGAATATACATGGACTACGATCTTGGAGACCAACATTTAGGTACATGGTCTTTATGCCTAAACTCAGTTGAGAAACAAGGAAAGAAAATGAAATAAGCAACTTGTCTAATATCCCTGGGCCCCATTTGTTCATTTCTAAACTGGAGGGTTGTCTATCTGTTAAAATCTCTTTCAGCTGTTCTTTTGGATAATCCAAATTCTCTCCTGATCTAACTTCAACCAAATATTATTGGGTGAATCAAAAACTTATTTTGGTTTTTCCATATTATCTTAAGGAAAAACCTGAATGACTTTTTTGGCCAATTCAATCCTCAACTAGAAGGCCTTTCTTCTTTCCTCCATTTCTGTAAATTAAAGACTACTCAGTAAGGAATATAGTCTACTTATGAAGCTGGATCAGTTTCCTAATACATTAGTGTATTAGCTATATAAGATGGTACCACTGGAGGAAGTTAGGTAATAAGTACACGGGATCTTTTCGTAGTATTTTTTGCAGCTTCTTATGAGTATTTCTTCCAATGAATAGTTGACTTCTTATGATGTGATTATTTTAAGACAAAATGTTTGTTTAAAAGACAATGACATTTACAACCTACCTCAAAAATGAAATCAAAGTGATGCTAATGCCTTTCCCCTTCCCCTCTGTTGTAACGTTCCGACTGCATCACAGTTAGTTACAAACCTCCCTGCCTCTTGACTTTAGACTCAGAGACACAACTGCACCGTGTTTATCTTTGTGTCCTCCGCAGACCTTAGAATAGTTGCTTTTCTAACCCAGGTTCATTCAAGTAAACGTAACAAACTGATTTCAAAACACTGGTTAAANCTCTTGACTTTAGACTCAGAGACAGAACTGCACCGTGTTTATCTTTGTGTCCTCCGCAGACCTTAGAATAGTTGCTTTTCTAACCCAGGTTCATTCAAGTAAACGTAACAAACTGATTTCAAAACACTGGTTAAAACATTTCCTTCATCTCTTATCTCATCAGGGAAGCTCTGCCTTGCTACCTGCTTCCCCTTCCGTGGCATTCAGCAGAACCTGCATGCAGAACGTGTAGGGGCATATGGGTCACACGCTCATTTTCTCAAGGTGCTTACCAGTGAAATGTGACCAGCAGTAACACTTACCTGGACACCAAGGACAAAGAGAGTTGATTAACCAGTGATGGTAGAATATAGTACATTAATAATGGAGCATAGAAAAATGAGGGTTATGCTACATAAACATTCAGGTCTGGCAATATTCTCTTTTGGATTTGGTTTTCAAATGAAAGAGAATTCAAATTGAGTACACTCCTATTTGGTTCTGAAGATGCTTTCGCTAGTTTTCTGAGATCTTGCAGCTCCACCTTTTATGTTTTTATACACTCATATATCATGTGTATCCCTAGAAATCAATCCAAGACGGGGCGCTGAAAGTTTACTGCTACCCACCTGCAACTCATGAAAAGTCTCCTGCTACCCACCTGCAATTTGTGAAAACTAGTGAGAGTTGGGATCAGTCATCTCGAGCTGCTAAGGTAAAAATTACTATGTCTATATATTTACTTATTTGTTAAATATAGTTCATTGCAAATGATTAAAATGTAATTTTAGTAAAATTAAACTGAGACTAAATTTTAAAAATTAAGTCAGTAGCAACAACTAATAGGTAAGCTATTGAAAGAAAAATAAATAATAATGTCTGGGATAAAAAAATTGCAAAAGCTAATAATTTTAAAGTGTTTATACTGTATTGCTACTTGATTTTCCCTCCAGGAATAATTGGTGAATGTTTAAAAATATGCTTTGAGTGCGTGCTAAGTCATTTCAGCCATGTCCAACTCTTTGTGACCCCATGGACTGTAACCCACCAGTCTCCTTTGTCCATGGTATTCTCCAGGCAAGAATACTGGGGTGGGTTGCCATGCCCTCCTCCAGAGGATTTTCCCAACCTAGGGATCAAACCCATGCCTCCTGTGGTTTTTGCATTGCAGGCCAATTCTTTACCACTGAACTACTGAGATATACCAATCACATATAAATAAAAAGAATGTAAATTTTAATGGTTATTTTCCCCCAATATTGATAAGTATAACTATAATCAAATTTAATCAAAATTAATAAAAATTTTAAATAAAAACTATAAAAATATTCTATTTAATATCAAAAGGCAATTGTTTTCTAAATACAGCAATGAACAATTGGGATTTGAAATTAAAACACAATGCCATTTAAATGAGTAGCCTCACTAATGTAAATCTTATAAAAGTGTTCATATATTACATTATAACTTAAGGAAAATGTTAAAGAATAGAAGTGTTCTGTTCACCACAAACAGAAGGTGAATTCATTCCATCGACCACTTTATAATAAAATTAAAGGTAGTATCCTGGTCCACACACAAATCCCAAGTTAAATGCCTGGTAAATAACCCTGGTTCCGTCTAAGGGAATCCACACCCCTCTACTGTCAGTGCTCACAGCCACGTAGGGGCCACTCCAGTCTGGCGAATGGTTCACATTGCCCCATTCCAAGCCAACCCACAAACCACGCTCAACTCTCTGGTAACCTTCGCCTCTCCAGCCACAGTGAGTCTCAGAGGTTGCTGAGATGACGGGCCAACAAGACTAACATCTGGTTGTAAAACTCGAAGGCCTAGGACTTCTCTATTTTGCTACCGTAAGCACAGCACACTTTCGGGTGCAAAAAGGAAGAGAGCTGGGAGACGCACAGAAGCAGGGGCCAGGGCCCGGGGGACACGACGGAAGGCTCTGGATCAGTCGGCGCCGAAGCTCCTGGCCTAGCCGGGGACTATTCCGTTACCTGAACGAAGAAGTCCATTTTGTGCTTGTCGGTGTAAATTTCTTCTTATCTTACTTTTTATAAAAAATTCCTTAACTGGCACCACCCTTCTATACAGTAGAAGAACTTTCCATCCCTAAGGGAAAAAATACGTACAAGCAAAAAAGCACTTGCTTGCACAATTAGTAAAAAATAAATACATAAATAAGACAAGTAAGACAAATGAACAGTCTGTATCCCAGTAAAGACGCCTTTTAATATTGGCTGTATGGCTTTAATGACCACATCTAGATTTTAAGCTCCTAAGACACACAGTGTTCTAAATGACATAGTCTCCTCTCCTTGGTGGGCTGAAGCTTCATGAGAAGTGGGGGAATCTTGATGCTTCTAGGGGGTGACCTTGACGATTAATATAACACTTTAGAAACTCAGCTATCTCAACTCTACCATGAGAATAACACCATTTCCAGGCAGGGTGTTTTGTTTTATTTTTTAAGAATTAAATGAGATAAGAAGTGCTTGACACGGAATAGCTGTTCCGCATGTCACAGAACATGCAGCTTTCTTTCTATTATCAGCAGCAGTGTGTGCTTTACCTCAAAAAGAATCACTGTGTGAGCTGAAATGGCCCGTGACTTTGCTAGCCTGGGATATCTTATGTTACAAGTTGGACTTGTTTTTTGTTTTTGTTTTTTTTTTTTCCTGTTGGGTGCTTTTGTCTGCCAGCATTTCCTTTCTCCTTCGGAAGAGGGAGAGCTCTGAAGAGCGCGCCTGCAGCGTCTCCCCGCTTTGCGGTGGGGCCGGCTCCCTGCCTCCCGCTGCAGCCGAGGCCGTGGCCGCAGCCCTAGCGCTCCTTCCGGCCCGGCCTGCGCCGCCGCCGCCGGCCCTGCCCCGGGGACCCCGCGGGAGCGGGGCTGGCGTGGGCTGTCCGCCTCCTCTGGGTCAGCGGCGTCCCCTCGGGATCCGGCCTCACGGCTCTCTGTGGCGTCTGAGCCATCGTCCTTCCCGCAGCACCATCTCTGCCGCTTCTCCCGTCTGTTTCCAGCTGCTGGCGGTGATTCCAGAGCCGGAGGCCCTGGTCTGCCCCCTTTCCCCACCTCCGCGCTGATTAATTCTACTCCACAGGACTGGATAAAAGCCACGGCGCCACTTTCTCTAAGCCTACAGTCCAGGTTTCCATTCATGAAACACCAATATGCAGTTTTGACAGAAGCAGCTTACTAAAATAGCTCTAGGAAATATTTCTCTATTTGTATATTTCCATTCTGTATTACAGCTTTCTCCTCGAGTATAATACATGGCTATAAAGTAGTGTGTACAAATGTGGTCCAGTTTATTTTTTCATGCAATAAATATAAATTTAATGTTTTATTATAAATTGTTGCTGGTGTAAAATTTTACCTCTTATAATAGCATCTTTATTATTTTTGAAGTTGCCAAGGTGATCTTTTTTTTTAATATAGTCAATAACTTTATTTTGCAATTGACAGAAATAATTTCAAACTAGGATATAGTTTCTCCACAAAGCAAATAAATAGTATTTTCATGTGAGTAAAGAGAAAGAATAGACCTCAGACAGAAGTGGAATAATACAAAGGAACATGTTTCAATTTTATATCTTTCTGTCCACGATACAACGTTTGACTTCTCACCTTTCTTTTATGTTCACCATCTGCATACTGCTACAGCTCAGGAAACATGAGATGAGTCCAGCTCGTTTGGCCCTATATTATTAAGTATGAACATAACATCTCGATAGAATGAGTCTGGTCTGGGACAGTAGACTAGAAGTCATATAATTCCCATCTCCTAGTCACCATTCATTTGTTATGACCTTGAGCAAATCATTTAACCTTCCTATGCCTCAGACTTTTCTATGAAATAGGATGATACCTATTCCCATCACAAGTGCCTGTAGAAAAAGAATCAAAATTAAAGCTGCCTGGCATTTCACATAAAATGGCTTTAGAAAAAAATAATTCCTGGGCAGCAATTTGCAAACAAGCCCTATCTCTCTGGCCACCGCCTTTTTATAGGCAGATTCCTTGTTAATCTCCAGGGAGGGAGACAGATACAGAACTCTTAAGAGCTCAGAATAATACAGTGACAACTTCTACCAAGCACTTCACTCTGTGTCAGGCACTGCTGTAAGTGCTTTACAAACATCACCTTTGTTGATCCTCACACTCACAATGTGAGGCTGGCACTCTTGTTAGTTCACTTGAGAAAAATTAGTCAGTTGAGAAGAACTGGGCGTTAAGAGGTTAAATAAATTGCCCGAGGTTATACAGCTATCTTGGAGTGGAATTACCCCACGTTTAATTCTGTGGTTAATCCAGAGTCTCAAAGCCCCAGGTCACCCTTTGGGGGCACAGTCATCCCCACTGTTTAACACTTTTCAGGATCACAANAAGAGGCTTATGAAAGCTTCCTGATGGGAGAGACTGACTGAGGGGGAATCTGGGTCTGGTTCTGAGGGGCAGGGTCATGCTTTGTAAATCTTTAGTCCTATTTTCTGTTTATGGGTGAGGCTGTATTCCCTCCCTGTTGTTTGACCTGAGGCCAAACTAAGGTGGAGCTAGAGGATAACGGGGCTCTCCTTCAAAAGGTCCTATGCAGGCACTGTTACTCTCATGCCCGACCCTACAGCAGGTCACTGCCGACCCACGCCTCCGCCAGAGACTCCTGGACACTCACTCACAGGCAAGTAGTCTGGGTCAGTCTCTTGTGGGACCACTGCTCCTTTTTCCTGGGTCCTGGTGCCCATGAGAAAGTCCCAGAAGACTGCCTCCTTGTAAATGACTTAAACAGTTATCTTAAAGTGTTCACAGGAGACAAAGCCTAGCTATTTACCCTGGTCATGCTGTTCTTTCCATCTCTGAAGTATAAGGTATACATACACTTGGAGGCTACTTATGAATATCTAAGCTGGAGCCACCTACCTCTGTCTCAATGAGAAGCCACCGTGGGGATTTAAGTGGACAAGTGATATGACCAGAAATAATGGTGAAAATGCAACTAAGGCTCTGCCTTCAAAAAAGTAACATTCTAACAGGGGAAACAGATGTTTTCAAATGTAATTGGGGTAAGTATAAAATATTTTTGGAATAGTTCAGTAATATCTCTAAATCTGAAATACATTTGCATCCAGCAACACTTCATAGAAGTTCTTGCATATATATAATCATGTTAATGTTATTGAAAATTTGAATAAGCCTAAATGTCTATCAAAAGGATATCAAATTAGACAACATAATAAAACCATAAAATGAAATATAATGCAACTATTATAAAATAATAAGATGAATTTGCATATATTACCTTATGAGGATGTTTTTAAAACAGCGACTTTTGGGGTTGTAGATATAATTAAATCTCTAGTTTCTTAAACATATGTCAATAAATAAATGGCTGACCCTTCAACAACATGGGTTTGAACTAAGCAGGTGCACGGATTTCTTTCAGTAGGAACGCTGTGGTGCTACCTGATCTACGGTTGGTTGGATCTACAGAGGCAGAGTGGGGATACTGAGGACCCGTTACTCTCGAGGAACCGAGGACGGGGAGGGCAACTCACATGTGGATTCCCAGCTGCTTGGATCATTGGTGTCCCTAGCCAGCCCTCCAGCCCTGACGCCATGGAACAATGGTCTGTGGTATGTATACCTGAGTGCTTTGTAATTTAAACACTCCTATTTGTGCTAGATTTCATTTTCATGATTATTCACTAAAGCGTAATATTTATCAGTGAAGATATCAAATGCATGCTAGATATATAGGAGATATTTTAAGGGGGTATGCATTTTTTACATTAAAATAATAGAAAAATATATTTTTTAAAACATAAGGGATGAGACCAAAAGTTACATGCTTACTAATTTTGGTCAGCACATTTTTCCTCCATTAAAAATGAATGACACCCAGTGGACAAAGAGTAACCAACTCAAGTTTACATGGGTGAAGAACGCATTTCAACGTTTTATACAATGTTTATTATTTATTAGTATTTCTTCCAATATAGTATGAAATATTTGCAAGTGATATGTTTCTATTTGTTTTAGACGCTATGGACCTGAGGGCAATGATTGGTCCATTGCCAGCATATAGTATATGACCGGTGAATCGTAAGAGTCTCATAAAAGCTGACTTCTGATACTTTAAACTCAAGAAATCAGCCTAGAAAAGTGAAAAATGCCTGAGGACATATGGGAAAGAGGCAGTCCTGTGTCGGAGAAGCCCAGTTTGCCATCTAAAGAGGGCATTTAAACTGACAGCTAACAAAGCTGATCATGGCTGCCACTCGGTCTGATCTCTGAAACAGCATTTCTCCAGACATCACAGAAGACTTTCTTTAAGAATAAAATCACAGCCAACTAAGATCTCATCAAGGAACTCTAATGCCCATTAGAATCATTTAAAATGCTCTCCACTGAAGCCAGCAAAGCATCATTTAATTATGCAGGGCTTCTGATTGCTTATCATCAGTTCTGTCCTCATGCCACTCCTCACCCCGTGTGCCTGTCCTCGATGGAGAGTCCCCATTAGTCTGAAGAGCAGCTTTTGTAAAGGAGGACGTGAGCGGGGAAAAGAGGGGGAAGATCGGCTAGAATCTGACAAGAAAAACTGGACAGACAGCAGGCCTTTTCTCTGAAATTCTTATAACGTGGCCTTAGTCACCAACTCGTTTACATAACAGTAAGCAATTTACAAAGTTTTAATCTCAATTCCTACTTTAACTGATACCAAACGTTACATTTCAGGTGAGTTAGACATAAAATAGTTATATGTTTTGGGATTAAACGGAAATGTACCAAAAATTATTGATTAAATAGGAATTTAGAGACACTCTGAAAAACAATTTTGTAGTCTTCTTTGCATAGACTAACATAGACGTTATTTTGTCCAGTTTTCCTAAGAAATATGCCTTATATTTTGACATTGAAAGGTGATAACTCCACTGTAGAACAAAAGCATAGCTTATTCTTTGGGGATAACCTTGAATTACGGAGAAGGCAATGGCACCCCACTCCAGTACTCTTGCCTGGAAAATCCCATGGACAGAGGACCTGGTAGGCTGCAGTCCATGGGGACATGAAGAGTCAGACACGACTGAGCGACTTCCCTTTCACTTTTCACTTTCATGCATTGGAGAAGGAAATGGCAACCCACTTCAGTGTTCTTGCTGGAAGGATCCCAGGGATGGGGGAGCCTGGTGGGCTGCCATCCATGGGGTCACACAGAGTTGGACACAACTGAAGTGACTTAGCAGCAGCAGCAACCTTAAATTATGTGACTTAAGAGTTCTCTGTGCTTCCCAGGTGGAGCTAGTGGTAAGNTTACCTTATGAGGATGTTTTTAAAACAGCGACTTTTGGGGTTGTAGATATAATTAAATCTCTAGTTTCTTAAACATATGTCAATAAATAAATGGCTGACCCTTCAACAACATGGGTTTGAACTAAGCAGGTGCACGGATTTCTTTCAGTAGGAACGCTGTGGTGCTACCTGATCTACGGTTGGTTGGATCTACAGAGGCAGAGTGGGGATACTGAGGACCCGTTACTCTCGAGGAACCGAGGACGGGGAGGGCAACTCACATGTGGATTCCCAGCTGCTTGGATCATTGGTGTCCCTAGCCAGCCCTCCAGCCCTGACGCCATGGAACAATGGTCTGTGGTATGTATACCTGAGTGCTTTGTAATTTAAACACTCCTATTTGTGCTAGATTTCATTTTAATGATTATTCACTAAAGCGTAATATTTATCAGTGAAGATATCAAATGCATGCTAGATATATAGGAGATATTTTAAGGGGGTATGCATTTTTTACATTAAAATAATAGAAAAATATATTTTTTAAAACATAAGGGATGAGACCAAAAGTTACATGCTTACTAATTTTGGTCAGCACATTTTTCCTCCATTAAAAATGAATGACACCCAGTGGACAAAGAGTAACCAACTCAAGTTTACATGGGTGAAGAACGCATTTCAACGTTTTATACAATGTTTATTATTTATTAGTATTTCTTCCAATATAGTATGAAATATTTGCAAGTGATATGTTTCTATTTGTTTTAGACGCTATGGACCTGAGGGCAATGATTGGTCCATTGCCAGCATATAGTATATGACCGGTGAATCGTAAGAGTCTCATAAAAGCTGACTTCTGATACTTTAAACTCAAGAAATCAGCCTAGAAAAGTGAAAAATGCCTGAGGACATATGGGAAAGAGGCGGTCCTGTGTCTGAGAAGCCCAGTTTGCCATCTAAAGAGGGCATTTAAACTGACAGCTAACAAAGCTGATCATGGCCGCCACTCGGTCTGATCTCTGAAACAGCATTTCTCCAGACATCACAGAAGACTTTCTTTAAGAATAAAATCACAGCCAACTAAGATCTCATCAAGGAACTCTAATGCCCATTAGAATCATTTAAAATGCTCTCCACTGAAGCCAGCAAAGCATCATTTAATTATGCAGGGCTTCTGATTGCTTATCATCAGTTCTGTCCTCATGCCACTCCTCACCCCGTGTGCCTGTCCTCGATGGAGAGTCCCCATTAGTCTGAAGAGCAGCTTTTGTAAAGGAGGACGTGAGCGGGGAAAAGAGGGGGAAGATCGGCTAGAATCTGACAAGAAAAACTGGACAGACAGCAGGCCTTTTCTCTGAAATTCTTATAACGTGGCCTTAGTCACCAACTCGTTTACATAACAGTAAGCAATTTACAAAGTTTTAATCTCAATTCCTACTTTAACTGATACCAAACGTTACATTTCAGGTGAGTTAGACATAAAATAGTTATATGTTTTGGGATTAAACGGAAATGTACCAAAAATTATTGATTAAATAGGAATTTAGAGACACTCTGAAAAACAATTTTGTAGTCTTCTTTGCATAGACTAACATAGACGTTATTTTGTCCAGTTTTCCTAAGAAATATGCCTTATATTTTGACATTGAAAGGTGATAACTCCACTGTAGAACAAAAGCATAGCTTATTCTTTGGGGATAACCTTGAATTACGGAGAAGGCAATGGCACCCCACTCCAGTACTCTTGCCTGGAAAATCCCATGGACAGAGGACCTGGTAGGCTGCAGTCCATGGGGACATGAAGAGTCAGACACGACTGAGCGACTTCCCTTTCACTTTTCACTTTCATGCATTGGAGAAGGAAATGGCAACCCACTTCAGTGTTCTTGCTGGAAGGATCCCAGGGATGGGGGAGCCTGGTGGGCTGCCATCCATGGGGTCACACAGAGTTGGACACAACTGAAGTGACTTAGCAGCAGCAGCAACCTTAAATTATGTGACTTAAGAGTTCTCTGTGCTTCCCAGGTGGAGCTAGTGGTAAAGAACCCACCTACTAATGCAGGAAACATGATGATTCATGGGTTCGATCCCTGGGTTGGGATTTCTCTAATATTGCCAAATGAAAGTTATTAAATTGATATTCACCCACTCTGACTTTAGTATTTCAGGATCTACAAGGATTCCAAATTTCAATACCCCCAGCATACTGAGATTAAATAACTTGGAAAGATATATATATATCTATATATATACACACACACACACATATATATATATGTTGTTCTTTAGCTATATATATATATAGTTCTTTAGATTGAGAAAGGAGCAAAAGATGCATAGAAATTCTCATTTTAATTTTTTTTAATTTTTGTGATATGGTGTATATTCTCCCTATAAAACAATTTAGGATAACTATGGACAAGTCAATTCAGGTAACTTTTCAAGGAAACATGGTAACTCCATTGTCAGTACAGCTCCATTGGAGGTCATTGGCGACTGATATTTGACAGCCTGGAAGCACGTCCTGGTTTTGAGCAGGTGCAGCTTCGATAGGCGAACCCCACAGAGGAAACAACAAAGCGGTCCTTGATGCGATTACACTTATTATTCTGTGATTGCTACTTCCTGATCAGAGACACACTCAGGCATAAAAATGTGCGGTGGAATTGCCATGGATTAGGCATAGAATTGTTGGGGGGAGGGGAGGAGCACAGGAGAAGGATCTCCAGCATTTTCAGTTGACATGGGGTGAATGACAGCTGCAGGTAGAGCTCCACACAGCAGAGGACTGTGATTAACACGTTGTGCTCATTTAAAAGGAAATGGGGGCATGGAGTATAGAAGTGCATTTTTGAAGACATTGTTTCAGGGAAGGATAAACTGCTATAAAATATGAGGCCCTGATTATTTGAATATGCATCGTTTGAAAGACAGAGGCTGAAAGAAAGAAGTGTGGTGAGAGTAATACTCAGTTTTTCTGTGAACTCACAACTCTTCTAAAAAGTAAAGTCTATTTTTAAAAACACATTAAGGTGATACAAAAAGTCACATTATAAAACAAGATGCATCTGATCCCACTGTAAATAAACACACATATACATGTAATAAAGAAAACTGAGCTATAGACATGAAAATATAGAAGTGATAGGATTAGGAATAAATACGATTTTCTTCTCCTAATTTTCTAGAACACTTTCATTAATTTTAAAATAGGAAATTTATCAAATAAAAGTGCATTACTCCTGAAACTCTAAAACAAATGCCCTCATCGCCACTGACTCCTTAGAGCTGTGAACTACGCAATATATGGCACTCTTTCCCTCTTTTCCCTGATTTTTGCTCCCCACTGCTTCTTTTATTTTATGAACAACCAATATTGTAAGCATTTAAACATTTATAGAGCCACCTAATACATTCTTGTCTCCAGAACACAAAAGAAAAAATAGAAATTTCGAGCATTATGGCGAGGAAGTGAGAAGTAGCATCTAAGGAAGGGGCAGTTCAGTTCATCCTCTTTGCTGCGGTCGAGAAGCATTACCTGAAGCAGCAGTTCACCCTTGCATGCGCCCAGTAGACACATGTCCTTGGTTTACAGGGATGTCACCCAGCGATTTGGAGAACGGTATGGTTAGCCACAGGCCTGGAGCAATGGCGGTCCGCATGATTCTCCTCTTCAACCAGAGGCATATTTGTAACACCTTATTTTTGCAAATGGCTGTTCTCTTTCTCATTTCTGAGCAGAGCACAGGCCAATATGTGTTACGGTCCTTCGAGGGCACATACTAGGTATTGGTCCCTGAGGGTCCTCTATCTCTTCGGCGAATATTGAGAGATCTGAATGTAGCCGGTGTGCTGTCTCGTGCATTAAAGATCTTTGCTTCTGTTTCATGTTTATGTCATTTTCGATGTTGTACTAAATAGTGCCGAGTTACCTGGATCTACAGCTGAATTGTTTCATATAGATTACTTTTTCCTCATATTCGCTGTTGTTCAGTCGCTTAGTCTTGTCCGGCTCTTTGTGACCCCATGGACTGCAGCACGCCAGGACTCCCTGTGTCTCACCATCTCCAGGGGCTTGCTCAAACTCATGTGCGTTGGATCGGTGACGCCAGCCAGCCATCTCATCCTCTGTCGTCCCCTTCTCCTCCTGCCTTCAGTCTTCCCCAGCAGCAGGGTCTTTTCTAGTGAGATAGCTCTTTGCATCAGGCGGCCCAGTATTGGAGCTTCAGCTTCAGCATCCAAAGAACATTCAAGCTTGATTTCCTCATATTTAGAGCTTCTCAATTGCCCATCACGGGAATGCTCAGTTGGTAAATCCAGATCAAACTACTAATTGTTTCCTCAAATTCTTGAGATTTCTACTGTAGTCTTTATCCCATGACCACCAATGAAATTCCACGTTCATCTTGGTATCCAAATTGTTTTCTCCCTCCAGAGTTCTTTTCCACCCAAATATCCCACAGCTCCACAATGAGGAATTTCTGTTTTTGAACAGCCAGACTGTCTGCTCTCTTGTCAACATGACATCCACAACCCGTCCTTTGCCTTTACTCACAGACAGGCTTCCTCTCTTGGCCATTTTGTATAGTGGAAGCTGAGCCTTGATCCCGACTCCCCATTAATATATCTCACTTTGCATCTCCGAACAGAACACATTGCTAAGGTCAGAGACAAAGATTAGACTAGAGGCATTCTAGTCACTGAATTTTCACACTTTGAGAAATGCATGAAAATGAACAACACTAATATGAGCTCTTTGGGAATAAAGAGATCAGGGCATTCTAGATCATAAACCACTCTTCTTTCTCTGACATGTGTAACTTTGCATATTTAACCCCCCTAAATTGACCTTACAGTTTAAATGCATGCCACATTTTTCTTTTCCAGAAAAAATTGTAGACCAAGAGATACTTTGTGGTATGTTTCAAGAGATATTTAATAGGAATGTACAGTTATCTATTAGTAGTAATTAATTCATAGCCAGGGGATAATATTCACACCTCTACTTGAAAGAAGTAATCCACTAAAAAAGGACAATGAGTCTGTATTCTTCTCCATCAATCGAAAGAGAAAGTAAGTAATGTCCAAGTAAGCCTTTTTTGGGCTTTCTGCTTAGGGTATCAATTGAATAAGACTTTAGGAACCTATATGAAATTAGTGGTTGTAATATCAGAAGAGTGGACCCATTGCAGGTACTTATATTTAAATATAACTAAGTAGATTATACAACTAAGAGATTTGTCTAAAAAGTATTGGCAAAAAGCTACTTTTGATTTTTGAAGTGAACTAACTGAAAGTGTACTTGCACATACACTCACAGCACAAAATATATGGAGATATTTATAATTAATATGCAGGTTTGGTGTTAGCTGATAATCTATCCTATCCTGCAATGTCTATAGTAAGGCGGAGCTGGGGTAGATTTCAGTCCAATGTTTCCCTATTCTAAACTATTACTACATACATATCAATCTCTTGCTATATGCCAAGCACTATTCTAAGCTTGGAATATTCTATATTTGTCTACTCATTGAATTACCATATTAATTCTCCATTTTATAATAAGGAACCTCATCACTCTTAGTAGCCCAGAAACTCTTCAACGTGCTTTCGCGCCACAGAAGGTTTATGGGGTCTCTCTTTGGCCTGTAAAACAAGACACTGAAGTCTTTCCTTCCAGCTGTGCCACCTTGCTTGAGGGCAAAAATCCTGACCAGAATTTACTGCAACCTCTGACTTCACCTGGGACAAGTCCATACAAGTCTATCTAGCCCATTCCACTCCACCCACATGACATATTAACTACTCCAATGCATTGTACTGAACAAATAAATTAACCAAATACATGTTAATTCAGGGTAGGATTAAATTTCTGAATCCAAACTCAGTTTTCTGTGGTTTCCAGCTCACAAAAGAACTGAAAATGGTGATACTAAGGTCATCACTGAGAAAGCAAGTGCTTTAGAAGCAAATTTCCCTATCCCTCACTTTTTCCCAGCATCACCTCACTTTTCTCTCCAGGGGCAGACTTTGGTAGAAATACTGGAAGGGGGTTGGCAGGAAGGGGTGTTTGTCACGCAGTTTCTATCGTGGACAGTTCGGTCTCAAATGATTCATGACGTTTTCGCTGTTCATTGTACACAACTGCGTTATTTGGAGGAAGTTTCAGCCCAGGTGGGTTCATTAGAGCCCTCCTTAGATTAGTTTGCTGGCAAGAAGAGGGTTAATTTCCCTGAGAAATGTTTTGATTGCACTCCACCCCAGAAGTCCTATACAGGGTATAAAAATTGAGGGGCAAACCACTAGCATATGAATGGTAATCTTTGCTATCAACAAACAAGCAAAATAAAGACAACCAGTGATTACACAGGTAATTATGAAATCTGTCCAAAGATTAGAGAGTAGTCTTCTGAGAAAACAGGTCAAATTACACCTGAGCATAGCCTCAAAATTACTCCACAAAGAAAGCTGTTTTGTAATATTTTGTTTGTGTCCCTCAAGAAAATGGTGAGCCTTCACCCATTTCTAAATTTTTCCATGATCATAATATCACACTAACACTTACTCCTTATCATATGATTATAGAATTTTAGAGCTGGCAAATTTATACAGAAAGAAATGGTTCCGTGACATTCTGTACAGTACCCAGCTGAGAGCAGAAATCCACCCTCTCCTCACGTATTATTTTCTCAGAGAAGAAGGTCATCCCAATTAACATAGAAATGCTGAGACAGAAGGTCAGTTAAAAGAAAGCAAGCCCACCTTGAGAGTGTATCAATGAGTATATTATTCTAATTAAAATAGATCCTTTCGTTTATCCGGTCTTGTCATACTTTTTCTAAATCATTGCATTGTTCANAACACAGAAATGCTGAGACAGAAGGTCAGTTAAAAGAAAGCAAGCCCACCTTGAGAGTGTATCAATGAGTATATTATTCTAATTAAAATAGATCCTTTCGTTTATCCGGTCTTGTCATACTTTTTCTAAATCATTGCATTGTTCACAGCTCATTAATCAGTATCAATGTATTATTATCTAATAATAATGGAAGCAAATCTAAGCATTTTAATTTTCAAGGATCAGGCTAATCCAGCACCCACAGTTTCTGTAATTGCTTCACTGATACTGAGAAGGGTGGTTGTGAATGTTTTATGATTATAATCTACTTTAATTGAACTGATTCCTTAAACTAATTATGTGACAATGTTTACTGTTGCTCAGTATGTCCCTACACAGCTTTGCGTAAGCAAATAAAAACTACTACGTCAGCAGAAAAGCCTTCTGATGTGACTTTTTAAATAAAACATTCCAACTATGAACAAGCTGAAAACTTAAGAGTACTGCAAACATTGGAACTAGCCCTGATTTCCCTTAGGGAATAAAAGAGAAGTTATATAAGTCTGTATACAGTTAAGTAGCAAAATTTACTATTATCAAAGACGGATATTAAATGTGCAACCCAGCAACAGTGCAATTCTTAAAATCTGGAAAGGCAAAAAGAAAAGGTTGCTCCTTTTGTTTATTGGGCAGATATATAGGCAGATATATTTTACTTTTCAAAGAAAAATAAAATAAGCGCACCAATGTCTATAACAAAAATATAAATAAACATACCCATATTCTCTGCCCAAATGGTGTTCTGGGGGACTAGAATGAAGACATGCGNTATTGGGCAGATATACTTTACTTTTCAAAGAAAAATAAAATAAGCACACCAATGTCTATAACAAAAATATAAATAAACATACCCATATTCTCTGCCCAAATGGTGTTCTGGGGGACTAGAATGAAAACATGCGCACTGCTAACACATGGAATGTTTCTCCCAGACTGAATGTCTGTGCAAGCAAGTGGCACAGCAAAACGGCATACTGTGCCTCAGAAAAGCACAGAAATGCATCGAGGCCTATGGTGACTTAGAAAACAGTTATAATGAAGACGGAATCCATAGGGCCTGGACTCCATCTTAGGCCTGTTCATGCTGATCGTGCTCAGCACCTCTCCAATGGACTCTGAACTCTGTGTTCAGTGCCTATGAAAACAACAACGGAAGGATAAGAGCCCCTCCAGACAGGGGAACCTTGAAGACCGTATCCAGGTTACTACTCATCGCCTAAGAGAAAACATAGATGAATCACCCCTTCCTCCAGACAGGCCATAAATTTTCCCATATCAATCGGAGTGTAACCTTGGGTTTATTGATTATTGGCTAATTGTTTGACTGTTTGAGCACATAGCGCGTGAATGATGGGGTTATTGGGATTGTATTCTCCTTGGTTTATGTAAGTCTCAAGGAATTTGGGGTGGTGGGTTTGGACACGTACACATGGGGTATAAAAGATTTTCACAAATGCTGGTCGGGGTCCTTGGCTGAGAGGAGACTCTGCCTTGGTGTAATAAACTGCACTCCACGGTCTGCGTCGTCCTTCGAGTTTGTTTCCCGGAATGTGTGACTACAAAATTAACCTAAAAGCTGGAACTATGTTTCATTCAGTTTAGGCCTGCAAGCCCAGAGGATAGCATCTCGAGTAACCCTGCTCCTGAGAGGGGCACCAAGAGAGGAGCCAGGCTGTGGAGAAGGTTTGCGACAAAGGGCGATGAGACCAGATCTCCCGAGTTGAGGAATTTAGCGCTTTTGCATGCGTGGGAAGATGCGGAAGTCTGGGCTCACTGCAATCAGCCCTCTCGTGCACCTCTGCTATGGAGGCCCGTTTCCCATGCTTTTCACATCCTGAGCTCCCCTGGGGTTCTCTGGAGGGAGAGGCTGCGGTCTGAGGACCTCTAGGTTGCAGGCACTCGCCTCCTTCCTGAGCGGCCCCCAGCTCACAGTGCAGGGATGCAGCGGCTGATGGCCGGGATACCCTTGTTTACTGACATGGCAGGAAATATTCCATTTCTCAACTATAATGTAGCTCAATCATCTCACTTCTGGAAAATTTATATTAAGAAAGTAATTATACAAATCATACAAAATAAAGCTACATAAGAATGCCAATTGCAATGCTAACTACAATTTTGAAAGAAATTGAAACATTCTCCGGTAAATGAGCAGTTTAATCAATTTTGGCATAGAAGATCCGTTGATGTAATATTATTTACCCATTCTAATTCTAATTATAAAGTCGATGTGAAAACAGAAAACTTTAATAATTAATATGAATTGAAAAATGCAAGATATATTAAAGGATTATAGTGATATTAATTTTTTTTTACCTGAAAAAATTGTGAGAAGAATTTTACATAAACAGTACATTTGATTGTGGCACTAAGAGTAATGAGGACTTTGTTTATCCACAAAACAATCCTATATTATCAAATAGTAAAGGAAAATAGTTGGAGTATAAATCCCAGAGTAAGGATACATTAATTCAAAACAAGAATTTCATAATTTAGAGAAGAAAAAGGTGTAACCAATACAAGTGATGTACTTTTAGATTCAGTTCAGTCAAGTAACCTAGAATCATTTGGGGAACTATTTATACAAATAGGAAAATGGAAAGATAGCCTTCTGCATAGGATCACCTGTTAAAGAGACTGCTCAGGGCATTGCTATGTATTCTGAAAATAATAG
>SJYW01029490.1:139026-159060 GCA_006410735.1 Raphicerus campestris
AAGAGGGTAGCCTATCCTTTCTCCAGGGGATCTTCCTGACCCAGGAATCGAACTGGAGTCTCCTGCATTGCATGCAGATTCTTTACCAGCTGAGCTACCAGGGAAGTCCTTGAAATTGATGGTGCCTGTCAAATTTAACAGTGTTAACTGATGGATTTCCTTTCCTCTGTAGGTTTAATCCTGCAGTTTTATAGTCCGTACTTAATCAATTACAAGAAATATGAAATCATCCTGAATGCTCCTTAGAATAAGCAGCAACTAGATCAACACTTGTATAAACCATATGCCAACGGTTTGATTCTGTAGTGTGGTTAGAATTTCACACAAATTGGCTCTTCACTAAAAGTTTCACTAAAATAAAATTCACTAAAATTCTCATCTGGAAGTTTCAGAAAGGAACTGCACGCCAAGGATAACACCAGTCATAATTACTTTTGAATTAACTTTGTATTTAAAAGTACAGAGAAGTTGCAAAGATAGTACTGAGAGCTCCCATACAGCCTTCACCGGTTTCCTCTGTCATTAGCATCTCAGCGTCATATGTTTGTCAACACTGAGACCAGTTCTTCCACTCATGCTTTCTTCTGTTTCAGAAACTGATCCATCCTACCACACTGCATTTAGTAAGCACCTTAATATTTCTTTTCAGTCAGCTCAGCAGAGGGGAGGGAAAGACAAGTCAGAATTACAAGGCCTAACTCCATCCTGGATCCGTGCCTGCAGAATGAGGAGAGGGGGCCTGGGGCCATGTCTTCATTTTATCAGTAATGCCTAATGCAGCTCCCAACAGGTGCATATAAATTATTTAATGACAAAGCAAAATCCTCACACCACCGATTTTCCTGCTTCATTTTGCCTCTTTCTAACTGAACATGTAGGAAACTCACACTGTAAAATTTCAATGGCAAAATGAACAATGTAGCACTCACATTATACACAGATCATATTTTCCGAGCCCATTTGCACTCTCTAGAACACCAGGAAAAATTTTATTACTTTTTTCCCCCCAAATCAAAACCGCTAAGTTCCTACTCACAGGACTAGTTGGCATATCGTGCTATCAGGTATAAGCAGGTGTAACCTGGTAATACCAGGCATTACCAGATATATACCAGGTATAAACAACTCTACCCCTTGAATGTTCCCCCAAAACACACTCCCAGCTGATGTCCAGTCCAATGAAGAAAAGAATTGGTTGGATTTTCATGGTCAAGCGACAGCTAAAGAAGGTAGATCAGACCTCAGTGCAAAAAAAAAAAAAGGAAGTCAGTCTATGTCAGGAACAGCCAATGATGACTATTATTATATGAGAATAGACAGGTTTCTAATTAATATGTGTGTGTGCATGCTAAGTTACTTTAGGAGTATCTGACTCTATGACTTTATGGGCTGTAGCCCACCAGGCTCCCCTGTCCGTGGGATTATCCAGGCAAGAATACTTGAATGGGTTGCCATGTCCTCATCCAGGGAATCTTCCTGATCCAGGGATCTAGCCCTTGTCTCTTACATCTCCTGCATTGGCATGCGATTTACCACTGGCGCCACCTGGGAAGCCTGTAATTAATATATTCAATGACAAAATAAGAATCACAATCTGNGTAGCCCACCAGGCTCCCTGTCCGTGGGATTATCCAGGCAAGAATACTTGAATGGGTTGCCATGTCCTCATCCAGGGGATCTTCCTGATCCAGGCATCTAGCCCTTGTCTCTTACATCTCCTGCATTGGCAGGGAACTTCTTTACCACTGGCGCCACCTGGGAAGCCTGTAATTAATATATTCAATGACAAAATAAGAATCACAATCTGTTTACTATATTTGTAGTTGGCATTTTAATAGTTTATTAAAGTATAATTTACATACCATACAATTCACCCATTTTATGGTATTTATATTATTATATTAATATTTTTCCTGGCCATGATGCAGGGCATGCAGAATCTTAGCTCCCCAACCAGGGACGGAACTCGTGCATTTGCATTTGAAAGTGCAAAGTCTTAACCACTGGACCATCACGGAAGTTCCATAACTCGCTCATTTTATACACAATTCAATAGTTTTAGGTATATTTACATAGCTTTCTAACTTTCCCTGTAATAAAATATTAGCGCACTCTCAGCATCTCGGAAGAAGCCCCGTGCAAATCAGCCGCGGTCCTCTCTTCCTCCGCCGACATGCTGGCCGCAGAGGGTTTCTCTCTAGCAGTGAGAGCTCGCGGGCTGGCAGAAGGCAGCCCAGTGCTCTTGGTTATGCCTGGTTAGAGTGGATTTCTACAGTCCAGAGGCGGGGCGGTGGTAGGAGATGATGGATACCCGTGGTCTGCCCTTCCTGGGGGTAAACACGGACCCAGACGGGCGCCGCGGGGCGCGACCGCCTCCAGGGTGGGAGCCGAGCGCCGCTGCAGCGGAGGGCGGGCCGGGAGGAGGGCCTCAGCCGCAGCGGCTCTCGCTGCTCCAGCGGGGCTTCGCGCGTTTTCTTGAACACAGATACCTCCGTTTGCTGTTTATCCTGAGACATTTCCAGAAGCTTTGAATGGCTTTTGTGCTTGTGGCTTTCGTTGCTGTCCTTTGTCTTCATGTTTGAGTGCGGCCACTGAGATCCTGACACTGTCAGGCCGGCCTCCTTGGAACGCGTTGTCTCTGCAGTCCGTAACTGCAACTTTGTCATCCTCCTTGAGAAAAGTGTTACATGAGAAAGAACTGCATGCTTTATTTTGCTTTTTAACCTTCAAATGATTGGGGTTTTGCGGGTTTATCTTTGGATTTCTCTTATTTCAACTTACACTGTTTTATTTTACTTTGATTTAAAATAACGTGGCCTTTAAAAAAATTAACTTGAGGTCTCTTGCCATCTAGTAAATGAGTATTTTTGGAGAGAGTTGGGCAGGGAGAAGAATGAAGTGAGAAACAAGTTGTCCAAGAAAGAAGAACAGAACACCCAAGCTGGAAGATATTCACTGAAAAACTGGTCTTCATGCTAAAAGCAGGTTTCATCATCACAAACTAAATTCAAGACAATTTAAACAAAGGCTTGCTTTGCTAACAAATCCTCACCAAGAAGCATGTCATCTATGAATGACAGCATCAATTTCATAGAAAATGTATGATGTATTAAGTAGTGAAAGATCATTTTCTTTCTAGCCTTTATTATTATCACGAAGAAGGTAAAAGCTGTGCGTTGACATGAGCTTTTGCTACCGGCTGAATTATTCCGGCTGATAACACGTGTATTTGCACAGTTATATATTATTACTGCTTTGTAATCTACCAAAGGATATTACTGTGCAATGTAAACTGGCATTAAACTACTCACTATATCAAGGAAGACACATACTGTACTCTGAAATGATAAATACAGCAAGTTAGTTACAATGGTGTTAATAAGCACATTATATGTAAGTATAGCTTTTTGTTCAAAGAAAAAAAGGAAAAAGAAGGAATCATCTCACAAAGCACTCAAAAATTGTTTCTTTTTAATGTTACAGGTTATGAAACTATATGGTCTTTCTTAGGCTTAGAATTATTTTACCTGTTGAAGAGCATGGTAGTAGAGACTAGCAGTATTTAGCCCTGTGTACCCAAAGCCCAGTGCTCCATGTTACTATTAAAAATCATTCAAAGCAAGAAGCTTCTTGGCCAAGTGGCCAATGGAATAACTTCCTTCAAGAGTAGGAAGGAGGGTCACCTGCTAATTGACAGAGACCCCCTGGGTGTAAAAGGGGAAATTATAATATTATCTTTTGTTGCTTTTCAAAGATACAGCACAAGAAAAATGACTGTCATTTTTGTTTCACAGATCTCAAGATAAGAACAATGTAAGTTGAAGGAATTTCTAAATATTTATAGTAAATACCTTAAAAGATGGAAATAGGATTGTTATGTTCAAAACAGGCAGTGTAACAGAGAAGCTCAGAGAACCCAAATCTCAGTTAGCATCCTGCCCTTATCCGATCACAGTGTGCTGAGGACAAAAAGTCACCCTTCTATATATTAGGTTTGTCACCTATAAAATGTGGCTATTAATAGGCTTGTTCTAATGGTTAAATAAGCCTACCCATGTGAATTTATTTGGACAGTTCTATGAAAATGTTAAGTACTCAATGAATCATAATTGTCAGTATTATCATCATCACTACAATTCTTCATCAACAACCACTAAAATTCTTCCTTAATTAAAATTTTAAAACAAAAAGTTTAAAATATGAAGCAAATATCCACTCACAGAGCTACACCTAGGAAGGCATTTCAGGCTCGTGTTAGAACAGAGCAAATATTGTGTCTGTCCAGTATTCCCTCAGAGTGATCATCTTAGAATCTATAACTCACTCTAAACTCAAATACCTAGGCTCACAAAGTGCCAATTATAAATGATAATTAAATGTCTCTTAAAATTAAACACTCTGCGGTCTGTTTGACCTCTCTCAGAGGGCACCAATAGCAAAGAAAGAAATAAGGAGAGAGGAAGAGTCCTCATTCCTTGGTTGAGATTTTACTCTTTGAGAATAAAATATAGTAAGAACTAAGGTGTTAAACTATATTTTTAAATATTATTACGCAATATTCTAGAGTTGCCTGCAGAAATACAAACAAGTACATAAAAAGTCACATAGACACATGTCTCTTTTCTTTATTTTTGGTCTCTCAGTCGTGTCCGACTCTTTGTGACCCCATGGACTGTAGCCGGCCAGGCTCCTGTCTATTGAGTTCTCCAGGCAAGAAGACTGGAATAGGTAGCCAATTCCTTGTCCAGGGGATCTTCTCGACCCAAGGATCGAACCTGAGTCTTCTGTAATGCAGGCAGATTCTTTGCTATCTGAGCCACCAGGGAAGCCCCTTTCCTTAGAAATGAAGCGTGTACATTCCACAAGACTTCCTTCTTTCCACCCATGCTTGTTCTGTCAAGTGTTATACACCATCCTTTATCACCCTCCAATCCATTTAGACAAAAGATGGTGATATATTGTGAGTCACAAGTCATACGGATATTACACGCTCCAGGATTCCTACAGAGCTCTATCACTTGGTTTTTCTGCCCTGTGTGTGGCGTGTGTTGCACACCCACACTCTTTATCATGTTTCCCTGAATTCCTAAAGGCCTTTGCTTAGTCTAGCCTTTAAGACTCAAAGGTCATTTTCTTCCTGAAGAGGTTACTAATCCCTTCTCAGTCTTCCCTAGATGAACCTACCCTCAGAATATGCTGTACCTTTTTCATTATGGTACTTAGCTCTTGAGCTATAGTTATTTATTTACATACTAGATTCCAACTAGACTCTGAACTGTTTGGAGACAGTAACTCTATTCATCTAAATGTCTACAGGACCAAGCAGGGTAAACGATAAATACATTAAAAACTGCTTATTCAATGAACAAATTAGCAAATGACCTTCTTCTTCTTAAGGTATTTGAAAGATTCTGGAAAAGGAAACTTACATTCAGTACTGTTTCTCCTAACTGAATATTCTCTTTTAGCATTTTCCCATCTTCTCATTCTCTTGGTCATTGTGCCAGCATCAGGTATGAAGGCGAGAGCACTTGTGTGTCAGGAGACCGTGGCAAACTATTGAGATATGAGGAGCCTTAATAAAATCAATCGCACAGGAAAGAAAGAGAATATTAAACTGAAGATGCATTTTTAACATCTAACTCTCTCACCAGAAATAAACTCTAATAAGGTGACAGGCATGAAGTACGCTTTATTTCTTTGCTCATTGTGTGTACATCTGGAATACAATATCTATTTTTAACCATATCTGTATTCATCTTCAGAATTGTATGTGAACCAGAGGATGAGCTGAGAATCCCTGAAATAAGAATTAGAGAAAATCTAAGCCTCGTCGTAGACAAGAACAGCTACAGCTATGTAGCTCCAGTGCTATGCTCTGTCACTCAGGGGTGTTCACCTCTCTGTGACCCCATAGACTGTAGCCCACTAGGCTCCTCTGTCCATGGAATTCTCCAGGCAAGAATACTGGAGTGGGTTGCTAAGCCTTCCTCCAGGGTATCTTCCCAATCCAGGAACCGAACCCAGGTCTCCCGCATTGCCGGTGGATTCTTTATCATCTGAGCCAAGAATATGGCTATCCTTTCTCCAGGGGGTCATCCCAACCCAGAAATCGAACAGGGGTCTCCTGCACTGCAGACAGATTCTTCACCAAATGAGCTACCAGGGAAGCCCATATAGCTTCAATATCTATCTGCAATTCTAGCTGAAGAGCAGGTTAATGACAGGAGGTAGGCATAGCCAAGAAATTATCACTTCTGTTTGCTATGTTCTGAATTGCTCTTATTTTAATCTTGTTGGTCCTTCATATCCTTTCTTATTTCATGTGGTTCTGTACGGGGATAATTGCTGCCTTATGTCAAGGTCTTTACTACANAAGAAATTATCACTTCTGTTTGCTGTGTTCTGAATTGCTCTTATTTTAATCTTGTTGGTCCTTCATATCCTTTCTTATTTCATGTGGTTCTGTACGGGGATAATTGCTGCCTTATGTCAAGGTCTTTACTACAGAAAATCCTTGTTCTCTTTGCAGTTGCCCGAAGTTCAGATTTTTTTAGTGCATGTCTTTCATTAATTTTATTTTAAAGAGTTTGTCTACAGCACTGGCTAAGTGCCTGCCATCCTGTACTTTTAGCTCAGTGACGATGTCTTTTCCATTTGCTTTGCCCTGGAACTCAACTTCTCACCTATGTGTTTCTTGTCATAAACTTTTTCATTCTTATGCAATAGAAACAAGAAAGCACTTTATTTTTGTCCGAAAAATTAAATTTCAGGTTTTATCAGAAACGTGGATGCCGCAATGGTTCTTGTAAAAAGTTGAGTAAATGAAAATATCATGCCCATTAGATATGCCAACTACATCAGACCAAGCAGGTCTACTAATTTGATGTTTGCCTTTTGAGATTAACTGGTTGACTTCACTGGTCTGACACCATAATTTGAAAGTTTTAACCAGTATAAAAGAATGTATATATATAATTCACTATAAAACAGGACACCAGCAACAGAATCTGGGGGACGTTACAGGACAAGAGCTACCTGTCTTAGAAATCACATCTAGCAGGGATGTACAGACAAGTGCAAAACTAGAAAACCCTAAAGGTTAGAAGACTAGTTTTTAAAGATCTGTAGCCAGAAAGGATGGTCGCGCCGTGGTATCTGTGTGGATGGAATTTGCCTGGCTTCTGAATGTCTGTCTTTCAACCCTCCTTGGAGGGCACAGTTTATAGTGCATGTTGAGTTCCCACACTAGTCACACTGGTGATGACTCACAAGATTCAAAAAGCCTAACCAAGCACAGCCTTCATTTTCCCTCTCGCCATGCTTCCTGATCTCATTTTAGGCTTTTCTTTAGAAGACCACACTCACAATAATTCCAAATCAGCAGGTAACCTACATGTAAAATAAAACCTCTAAATTTGAGATCTGAGATGATTTCTTTTTTAAAAGGCAAAATGGAAAACTGCACAGCCCCATCATTCCTCTNGAAGACCACACTCACAATAATTCCAAATCAGCAGGTAACCTACATGTAAAATAAAACCTCTAAATTTGAGATCTGAGATGATTTCTTTTTTAAAAGGCAAAATGGAAAACTGCACAGCCCCATCATTCCTCTCTTAATGAGCACGGGATTCACAGCTCCAGGTTCCGTAAACCTCATTTAGACGTGTCAGCAAGAGCCAGCGCCGTATTAAAGGTCTGAACAGGAACAATAATTAGGAAGGCTCAATGCCAATTCCTTTTCATCTTTAACTGCCGCTATGGTTCATACACAACAAATACTAAAAGGTCATCTGAACTCATTTTATAATGACGGCATATTTATATTTCCATTTTTTTTTTCCTTTATAACAAAGGTAGTGACAATAGCCTGAAAAAAACTGGATTTGGCCATGGGGAATACAGAACCTGGAGAAGGAAGCAGCAGCCCACGCCAGTGTTCTTGGCTGGAGAGTCCCACGGGCAGGGAGACTGGGCGGGTTACAGTCTTGGAGGTTGCAAGAGTCAGACGCAACTTGCCAACTAAACCACCGCCAGCAGCACAGAACTAGCCCCGGACAGAAAAGTGAAAGCCCCAAGGCAGGCCAGTCAGGGCCGCCTACTCTTTGAAAATCCCTTTAGAACCGAACAAGAGGCGATTTATACATCCTTTAGATGAAAAGCTCTCAGAATCAGGAAATAATGCTTATATCTCCCTTGATGTGTTTCTAGCTTAGAAACTTGACAGAGGAATTATTGGCCCGGTGGCTCAGTGATAAAGAATCCGTCTGCCCATGACAGAGATGCAGGAGACATGGTTCGATCCCTGGGTCGGGAAGATCCACGGGAGAAGGACCGGGAGAAGGAAATGGCACCCCACTCCAGTATTCTGGCCTGGGAAACCCCAAGGATGGAGGAGCCTGGTGGGCTATGGTCCATGGTGATCCCAGAAGAGTCTGCTGTGACTGAGCATGCACACACACATGCATGATCGCAGAGCAGATTTTCTCTATAAAACAGGAAAACAATAGCCAGTCATCTTTGCTATAGGATTTATCTCCTAAGATCACTATGATGATCATATGAATTAACTCATGATGAAGTGTTTTAAAGAGTTCAGTTCAGTTCAGTCGCTCAGTTGTGTCTGACTCTGCAACCCCATGAATTGCAGCACGCCAGGCCTCCCTGTCCATCACCAACTCCCAGAGTTCACGCAAACTCACTTCCACGGAGTTGGCGATGCCATCCAGCCATCTCATCCTCGGTCGTCCCCTTCTTCTCCTGCCCCCAATTCCTCCCAGCATCAGAGTCTTTTCCAATGAGTCAACTCTTCTCATGAGGTGGCCAAAGTACTGGAGTTTCAGCTTTAGCATCATTCCTTCCAAAGAACACCCAGGACTGGTCTCCTTTAGGATGGACTGGTTGGATCTCCATGCAGTCCAGGGCCTCTCGAGAGTCTGCTCAGGCACTAAAGGATAACATGTGTCATTATTTAACCCTTTTCAAATTTTCATTTTCTTTCTCATAAAAATATTTCTATCCCATAGTGAGGGATATATTTGACATCTGTTCTTTGGTGGAAAAGAGGACTTAGACTGATTCATCCACGCCCCTCTCGTGATGAATGAAAAATGACTGAAATCATTAAGACAAACAGAGTTACTAGTAACTAGTGAGTTATTACTACAGTTAGTACTAGCCTCAAAAACAGAAAAGGTGCATTACCACGTCACTGAAATTAATGAATAGTGTATAGCTTTCGTCTATTTGGCAGTCAGGATAGTCTGAACTGGGTGCATCCTCTTCCAACAGTTTCCCAGCTGGACTAGTTTCAGCCTTGAGTTTGACATGGCATTCCCACTCAGCATCCAGGGGCCTGTTTCCAAGCCCCACATCGCTGTGTCCACACTCCCAGCCCTCCAGGAATGGCTAGATCACCGTCCCATGTCTCCCCTCGTCTCCTGCACTGCGCCTCCTCTTTCACTTGGCTTCATGCCCAACGGCCTTGCTTTTCCTTTGATGCTCAGCCAGTGTCGACACAAGGGCCTTTGCACTTACTGTTCCTTCTTCCCAAAACCCTCTTTCCTGATCTCAAGGCAAGAGGCAACTCCTCAGAACAATGGCCGTCACTGCATCACTGTGTCTAAGGGAACACTCTTCATCTACTGCTCCTTATCAATTCCCTGTGTATTTCCTTCCCAGAAACCATCATTCAGCCAGCGCTGCACATATTTATGTGTTTTCTTTCTCATACACTGGAAAGGCTCTTGCCCACATTATTCACTATGGCCTAGAATATGAGCAGAATGTAACAGGAGTATCGTGACTATTTGTCCATAGAGTTCTAACATAAGAAGTGAGAAAATTTGCTTACCGTTTTAAAGTCCATATCAGTGTCAATGAGAAAATAAATACTCCCCTATACAAACTCTCTCTGAGGAAAGATTAAGAGAGCTGAGCATTTCGCAGTCATTAATATATTTCTGTGTTTTATATATAGCTGTTGTTCAGTCATTAAGTCGTGTCTGACTCTCTGTGACCCCATGAAGCATGCCAGGCTTATAGATGTCTATATAAGAGAAACATAACCGAGCGGAATGGAATGTGAAGGGAAATGATTCTTAATTTGAAGTGGGAAAAAGAGTCTCACACAAGCACATCCATCACCATTGCTACTGTTCCTTAGAAACAGCTCTGATCGTCCCGCGTGTGCGAAGGGAGCTTCACACCGTCATCACCGTCACCGTTACTAGTCCTTCTACAAGCATTTGCTGCTGTTGTTGCCGAAGCCGTTCGTTACAAGTTTTACAGAAAAACCCTAGGAAAATGGTGTTTTATGAAAAGAATGCCACAGACTTCCTTTGGCCAGTAAGTGACAGCGCCTAGACTCAGGCCTGGTTGGTATTAAAGATCGCCCTCTTAACCAAGCTGAGAAATTCCCTGAGTGTGAAAAAGCACCAGGACTATGCTGTGGAGCTGTCCTTGACCTTCTCACGATGTGAAACCCGGAGACCTGGTTTTACTCTCTGCGCATGTATACAGTGTAGCGAATTATACTTAGAAGTTCTCAGTACCTGTGAATAATGATGTCTGCAAAGTGGTCCCTTTAGGTAAAGAAATGGATAAGCCACAAACAAAATCATGTCCCATGCCTCCCAAGGACAATTTCAGTTCCCCAAATGTAATGCTTCCAGGTTAAAAATAAGTTTCCATTTCATTTTGACAACAAAAACAGTATTGAATGAAAAATGCCTCCTAATAATGCTGTTACTTTAATTATTTTATTTTAGGATGGAATTGTATGTTTCCGCTGATACAGATGGGTATTTACTTACTTGGTAGTGAAAATCTTAACAAAACATAAAATTCTGGCTTCAAAGAAAGGTGGTAAGATTTCCCAAATGGCCCCTTAAACTTGCCCTGTGGCTGTTTCATTTGGTTCTGGACACTTTCAGATTTTCTACTTTTCCTTCATTAACGTGTACATTGGCTCCCTCCTGGTAAGGAGGCCCTAAGCCTTTGAAAGGCAAGCGTCTTTGGCGTAAGGAGGAGTTGCAGCGCATTTTTAGTTAGAACCACAGCACCACTGAGATATTCTCACAGTCACTGGATTCACCATTGAAGGAGATCTTGATGGAGTTGTTAAGTGATTTGCAGAACCTATATTTTTCAAAACTGTTTCATTGAAGTATAAGAAACACATGGAAGATGCATGCGTGATAAATGTGCTGCTTGATGGATATTTCACGAGCTGAACACTCCTAAGTAAAATTAGCATTCAGATCAGATGCCACTCTTATGTACCCTTCCAGGGCTTCCCAGGGCTCAGCTGGTAAAGAATCCGCCTGCAATGCAGGAGACCTGGGTCCGATCCCTGGCTTGGGAAGATCCCCTGGAGAAGGGAAAGGCTCCCCACTCCAGGGTTCTGGCCTGGAGAATTCCATGGACTGGAATAGTCCACTGGGCGTCGCAGAGAGTCAGGCACGCCTGAGCGACTGGCCCTTTCGCTTTCAGTCTTCCCTAACTTTTAAGAGTAACCATTTTTTCTAACTTCTAACATCTTGGATTGGTTTTCCACTGCTTTTGAACTTCATGTGTAATACATATTCTTTTGTATCGAGACCTCAGAATTGTGTCTGGGTGTGACAGCCACACGTTGTGGCGCAGAGTTGCATTCAAAGTCAGGGATCTCTAAGTGCTTCATAGTGGACAGCGAAGCATGGGGTCCACAGACGACTCATTTCATTGCCACAAACTCAGCTGATTACCTTTAGTCAAGAAAAATCTAGACCACTTTCCCCATCCATTATAGATTAATGACTTCTCCTGCCCTTGTTAACCTACACGTGTATTTTTTTTCATTGTATGCTAACATTTTTGACATTGTGTCCCTTCAAATTCATGTTTCGAAATCCTAACCCCCAAAGTGTTGGAATTAGGAGGTGGCCTTTGGGAGTGATTAGATCATGAGGGTGGAGCCCTTATGAATGAGATGAGTGATCTTATTTAAAAAAAAAAAACAAAACCCTCGGCTTCCCAGGTGGCTCAGTGGTAAAGAATCCACCTGCCAATGCAGGAGTAGACATGGATCCTCTTATCCCTGGATTGAGAAGATACCATGGAAAAGGAAATGGCAACCCATGCCAGTATTCTTGCCTGGGAAATCCCATAGACAGAGGAGCCTGGCAAGCTACAGCTCATGGGGTCGCAAAAAACCAGACATGACTGGGCAACTAAGCTACAGCATGAACCAAAGAAGCTCTAGGCCCCCCTGGCCCTTCTTCCATGCTGGGGCACCCCACGGAGGTGGCCCTCTGCACACCAGAGAGCCGGCTTGCAGTAGATGCTGACCATGCTTCACCCTGACCTCAAACTTCCAGCCTCCAGAACAGTGAGAAGTAAATTTCTGTGTTTATAAGCTAGCCAGAGAAGGCAATGGCACCCCACTCCAGTACTCTTGCCTGGAAAATCCCATGGATGGAGGAGCCTGGTGGGCTGCAGTCCATGGGGTCACTAAGAGTAAGGCACGACTGAGCGACTTTACTTTCATTTTTCACTTTCATGCATTGGAGAAGGAAATGGCAGCCCACTCCAGTGCTCTTGCCTAGAGAATCCCAGGGACAGGGGAGCCTGGTGGGCTGCCACCTATGGGGTCGCACAGAGTCGGACACGACTGAAGCGACTTAGCAGCAGTAGCCCCAGCATAAGCCAGCCAGTCTCTAGTATTGCTTGAGCATCCCAAACTGACTAACACAATGGTAAAAGATGTACTGAGATCTGCATTCATTTCTCTTGCTCTCCTAGCCGACAAGTGACAAGAAAAAACATAGACCAGGGAATTCCTTGGCAGTCCAGTGCTTAAGACTCCACACTTCCAATGCAGAAGACAAGACTTTGACCGCTCATCAGGAAACTAAGTGCCCACATGCCTCATGGCATGGCCAAAAGAGAAAATAATAATAATAATTAACAGTTAAAAGTTTTTCTTAAAAATAGCCCAAATGTTGACATTTACTAGAGATGTCACTTATATTTCTCTGTTTTCAAGGACTGCTAAAAATAAAAATGTGTGCAATTTTCCCTCAAATGTCAATAATCTTATTATTGAAATACCGTATTTTTCTGCCTAAGTCATTTGCTAATGCATAAATCTAGAGTCCTTTGAGGAGATCAGAAATGCATGCTCTGCCCTGCAGTGACCCGTTTCTATACATGGATCTCTGAACTGAAATGAACCAGGGACCAGGGCAAGAGAAACACACTCAGATAGAGCACGCTGTGGTGATTTCACAGCTGCAGATGCTCGAGAGCACAAAGTATTCCAGCTAAGGCTGGCGCTAATCTAATCTCAAAATCCTTGCTTCGGTTCCACCTATTTACAAGAGCACCACAGTTCCAAGATTTGCTTTTAGCCAATTTGCCCCACTTAGTGAAAAACCATGTCCCCTTTTGGGGGATCTGTTCCACTTGAAATTCAGAAGTCATGCTCATCAAAAGACCCTCATTTTGGAATGTACTAAGCTTATCTGCAGCTTTGCAAATATATGCAGAGGATTTGGGCAGCTCTTTCAACTAGGTATAAAGCTGTGTTTTGGAAATAAATATAGCAGCCTTCACAAATGTTCACTGTCCCTTGATACAAACAAGTGAAAAAATGATTATTCTTTGAAGTCAAGTGATATTTTGATGTAGATTTTCACTCTGATTTGTGAGAAGTAGACAGACCTTGGTAATACAAAAGAGGTTGCATTTACATACTGCTTCCAGCAAATTCTTGGGAATGAAAAATCACCACAAGAATATAAAGCGTGTAGGCCNACAAACTCAGCTGATTACCTTTAGTCAAGAAAAATCTAGACCACTTTCCCCATCCATTATAGATTAATGACTTCTCCTGCCCTTGTTAACCTATACATGTGTATTTTTTTTCATCGTATGCTAACATTTTTGACATTGTGTCCCTTCAAATTCATGTTTTGAAATCCTAACCCCCAAAGTGTTGGAATTAGGAGGTGGCCTTTGGGAGTGATTAGATCATGAGGGTGGAGCCCTTATGAATGAGATGAGTGATCTTATTTAAAAAAAAAAAAACAAAACCCTCGGCTTCCCAGGTGGCTCAGTGGTAAAGAATCCACCTGCCAATGCAGGAGCAGACATGGATCCTCTTATCCCTGGATTGAGAAGATACCATGGAAAAGGAAATGGCAACCCATGCCAGTATTCTTGCCTGGGAAATCCCATAGACAGAGGAGCCTAGCAAGCTACAGCTCATGGGGTTGCAAAAAGCCAGACATGACTGGGCAACTAAGCTACAGCATGAACCAAAGAAGCTCTAGGCCCCCCTGGCCCTTCTTCCATGCTGGGGCGCCCCACAGAGGTGGCCCTCTGCACACCAGAGAGCTGGCTTGCAGTAGAAGCTGACCATGCTTCACCCTGACCTCAAACTTCCAGCCTCCAGAACAGTGAGAAGTAAATTTCTGTTGTTTATAAGCTAGCCAGAGAAGGCAATGGCACCCCACTCCAGTACTCTTGCCTGGAAAATCCCATGGATGGAGGAGCCTGGTGGGCTGCAGTCCATGGGGTCGCTAAGAGTAAGGCACGACTGAGCGACTTTACTTTCATTTTTCACTTTAATGCATTGGAGAAGGAAATGGCAGCCCACTCCAGTGCTCTTGCCTGGAGAATCCCAGGGACGGGGGAGCCTGGTGGGCTGCCGTCTATGGGGTCGCACAGAGTCGGACACGACTGAAGCGACTTAGCAGCAGTAGCCCCAGCATAAGCCAGCCAGTCTCTAGTATTGCTTGAGCATCCCAAACTGACTAACACAATGGTAAAAGATGTACTGAGATCTGCATTCATTTCTCTTGCTCTCCTAGCCGACAAGTGGCAAGAAAAAACGTAGACCAGGGAATTCCTCAGCAGTCCAGTGCTTAAGACTCCACACTTCCAATGCAGAGGACAAGACTTTGACCGCTCATCAGGAAACTAAGCGCCCACATGCCTCATGGCATGGCCAAAAGAGAAAATAATAATAATAATTAACAGTTAAAAGTTTCTCTTAAAAATAGCCCAAATGTTGACATTTACTGGAGATGTCACTTATATTTCTCTGTTTTCAAGGACTGCTAAAAATAAAAATGTGTGCAATTTTCCCTCAAATGTCAATAATCTTATTATTGAAATACCGTATTTTTCTGCCTAAGTCATTTGCTAATGCATAAATCTAGAGTCCTTTGAGGAGATCAGAAATGCATGCTCTGCCCTGCAGTGACCCGTTTCTATACATGGATCTCTGAACTGAAATGAACCAGGGACCAGGGCAAGAGAAACACACTCAGATAGAGCACGCTGTGGTGATTTCACAGCTGCAGATGCTCGAGAGCACAAAGTATTCCAGCTAAGGCTGGCGCTAATCTAATCTCAAAATCCTTGCTTCGGTTCCACCTATTTACAAGAGCACCACAGTTCCAAGATTTGCTTTTAGCCAATTTGCCCCACTTAGTGAAAAACCATGTCCCCTTTTGGGGGATCTGTTCCACTTGAAATTCAGAAGTCATGCTCATCAAAAGACCCTCATTTTGGAATGTACTAAGCTTATCTGCAGCTTTGCAAATATATGCAGAGGATTTGGGCAGCTCTTTCAACTAGGTATAAAGCTGTGTTTTGGAAATAAATATAGCAGCCTTCACAAATGTTCACTGTCCCTTGATACAAACAAGTGAAAAAATGATTATTCTTTGAAGTCAAGTGATATTTTGATGTAGATTTTCACTCTGATTTGTGAGAAGTAGACAGACCTTGGTAATACAAAAGAGGTTGCATTTACATACTGCTTCCAGCAAATTCTTGGGAATGAAAAATCACCACAAGAATATAAAGCGTGTAGGCCATAGACTCACCAGAAGCACTGCAATTGACTGACTGCCCAGCAATCCATGTAGAAGTGAAATACCATAATGCAGTTCAGAGAAAGATCTCTGGCCATGCTTCCAAACAGCCAAAGGAACCAAACTGCTTGACATTTTCCACACAAATTCCACTTTGACATCTTTTCCAAAGTTTCTTTCTCTAGGTAGATTTCCCTTCTGTATCTTACCATTCTATATCTTACCATAATGTAATTATCTATATTAGAGAATAGAGAATAGAGAATATTAGAGAACATAGAAATACCATTCTATATCTTACCATAATCATAATTCTCTAGGTAGATTTCCCTTCTGTATCTTACCATTCTATATCTTACCATAATCTAAGAAGGGCCTCATATTCCACACACTCTCTCTGAGTCTTACTAAATGACCACATTATTTAATAATCTTTTCAACAATTATAACAATAACTGCTATGGTCTGAATGTTTTTGATCCCATAAAATCAACAGAGTCCCTTGGACAGCAAGGAGATCAAACCAGTCAATCCTAAAGGAAATCAACCCTGAATAGTCATTGGAAGGACTGATGCTACAGACAAAGCTCTGATACGCTGATGACCTGATGTGACGAGCCTACTCATTGGATAAGACTCTGACCTGGGAGAGATTAAAGGCCAAAGGAGAAGTGGGCAGGAGAAGATGAGATGGTTAGATAGCATCACTGACTCAATGGACATGAATTTGAGCAAACTCTAGGAGATAGTGAGGGATGGAGGAGTCCAACATGCTACTGTCCACAGGGTTGCAAAGAGATGGAGACGACTTAGTGACTGAACGACAACAAAATTAATAGGTTGAAATCCTAATGCCCAGTGTGATGGTATTAGGAGGTGAGGGCCGCTGGGAATAGCTTAGGTCATGAGAATAGAATCCTCATGAATGGAATCAGTACTCTTATTAAAAAAGACCTCACAGAGTACCCTAGAACCTACTTCCAGGAGAGGAGACAAGTAGTCTGAAACTCAGAGGCAAGTCCTCTCTTGACCATGCTGGCATCCTGATCTCAGACCCCCAGACTGTACAACTAGAAATAGATTCCTGTTGCTTATAAGCTACCCTGTCTGTAGAATTTTGTTACAGCAACAGAGTAAGGCAATAGCTAAAAGAACAGCGCTCACCCTGGATGCCTCCACTTTTTTGAGCTTCTTGTATGTCTCAGAATTTTACGTGCTGTATATAGTAGTGCTTATATCCCCTGGGCTTAAACAGGAAAGAATCTGCCTGCAATGTGGGAGTCCTGGGTTCAATCCCTGCTTCAGGAAGATCCCCTAAAGAAGGGAATGGCTACCTGCTCCAGTATTCTTACCTGGAGAAGCCCATGGACAGAGGAGCCTGGAGGGCTACAGTCCAGAGCTAATTTCTGAATAAAGATGCAAAGTCCCAGGCTGTTCCTGGATAAGGCCCTTCTTAAGTTGGAAACATTGAGTAGACTTGCTCCCTTTAACCTCATTAAAGCTGTGCATTCCTTTTAAAAGGAAATACTGCAAACTATGCACACTATTACTGTGTTAACAAATAGTTTAACATTATAAGCCTATCATATCAGCGGGTGTCTCATGTTGTCCACCAGCCCTAATCTTGCAGGATACCATCTGATCAGCGTCTTGGTACTTCCGTATCTGTGGTCTCCTTTGGTTCCCCTCCTGCCCCTTTGTGTCACACGCTGGTGTGTGGATGTGTGTGTGTGATTCTTTTCTTCAGTGGCCTAACAGCCAGGAATTTCCATTTTCATCTGAGCTTTGATTTGCACTGTGCCATTTCTTCCAGGGCTCTGTTATTCCTGCTATCAAGCTCTCTTTACTGTTTTTATGTTTTGCTCCTACGTATTTTCCTCTATTCTCATGTACATTTTCCTTCTTTTTTTTTTTTCTTTCTCTAGGAGGAAGAAAGAGGCCCTTCCGCTGCTGCTTCCACCGCCCTTGATGCCTCCAGTGTGGCGTCACGTGCTCCTCTGCATCGTAAATTATTCGAGCTTGGCACTGGTTCAGCTGCAGCTGTTCATCTCCAGGTCTCCTCCGGTGCCCTCCTTTCCCAGCCCTTTCTCAATCCATTAGTTGACTTGAAGGAGTCACAGTAAAAGCACTCCCTTGGAGTATGCAGTGGTTCTGAGTTCACCTTTTAACCAACTCTCAAAGCAATACAATTTTTCTATTCATTTTCTGACCAGAAATCAAGTTATTTTAGAGAGAAAAAACTGGGTTTCTGGCAGAGGACTCCTTTGACTATTCTTTCCACAAATTAAACAAACCCAGATTCCAATTTGTGTCCTAATCTCCTGACCCTCAGGATTATCAGGCCCCTAGAGGTCCCCACACTGTCCTTGAAATGTGTTGGTGAGTCGTTTCTGAGGATGTAGGAATTGGTCTTTAACTCTGCTATAGAATCATGTATTACGGATCATCGTAAAAAAGACTGAATTGGTCAAGTCAGCCAAACTTTAGGTCAGACAAAGGTTTGTTTCCCTGAATTGTTAGGACATTACAAAGATGCTGATGTAAATAACAATGGACTGAATATGCCCATTTTAAATGCATGAATGATTCGCCATCAAGAAGCATAACCTAACTCAGGGTGATATAAACAGTATTCTGAATGAAAAATCGCCTTGTATCTTCAGGAACTTGAAAAACAAAATTGTCATACGGTAACAAACAGAACTGAAGAGCAAACTCAGTGGAAGCAAAGAACAAGTTTGACTTCTGATTCAGGCAGCGGATTCCTCAATAGGCGCTGTCAGAGCAACCCACACACCGCCAGGTTAAAGGAGATAAGCGTAGGTCTTATCATTTGGAACTTAGTTAAGTGCAGAGATTCAGTTATTACAGACAGACCTTCCACGTTTCAGACGATGAAAAACAATTTTGAGGCTCAATGAACAATATGAATAACTTTACAAAAGAGAATGTCATTTTGAATATAATAAAGGATTCAATGAATTCAATGATTTTGGACAAAACATCATTTTTGATGATTAGTGGAGCATGAACTATTCATGAAAGAAAAAAAAATTTACCTAATTCATCCAAAATATGTTTCTTAGACATTTATTGCTATCTATCACTTCAAAGCAAAGAAAGTATTATTTGGACAATCCTTGTGGTTAAAAATGGCCATTCAGCTTGTTAGAATGACCATTGTTATTATTGAGAAAACAACTTTCCTGAAAATAGATTCACACTGAGAACAAAATGATGCAGAATTTTGAAATGGGCTGCCTCCACTCTGGATATGTCAGCTGAGCAACCGTCTACAGTAACAGAATTTTTTCCCCCATTTGAAAATTGTGAATTTTCTTGACAATGCTGTAATGATCAACACTTTATTCTGTGCATAGCCACTTTTTAACGTAGGACTTTGCGTGGCTTGACTTTCTCAGCTGCATTGCATTACACCTGAATCAACTGAACTGTGGCCGGGACAAAGGAAATCAGCTTGTTTCCTCAATTAATTTTGCATGTGCATGGCTTCCTAAGGAAAACAAACTGTCCCCCAGCTTATAAAGGCCAGTCAACACTACATTGTACTCAACACTGAATATGGAAGAAAATAGAGTTTGTGCATCTTAACACATAAGAAAACCCTATCAAACAGATGTCTGATAGTTTCAAAGGAATGTCTTTAAGATATTCACAAGCTTCATGATATACTCTTAAGAAATTTGATGGGCCTTTTCATTGTGTCAACAGAACTGTGGATCCCACCTCTGCTGCTGCAATTATGTGATCTACAAAGTTTATATTTAAAACTATGGTTTTATATTTTATCAGTAAAACCCCAAAGGTATAGGATAAATTTTAAATGAAAAAAAAAAAACCTATATATTCACTAAACTGACAGCATCTCCATTTTTTAAACAAACATCAGCAGGATTTGCTAGAATAAGGCAACATTTTTAATACCTGAGAGGATGTAATTAATAGCTTTAAATGTGATTAACCAAAATTTCTTGCATTTATAAACATCAGATGCCACTATGAAATTAACTGCTCTCTAAAAGGAAAATTATTGTTATATGCATATCAAAGAGAAAAACTTTAAATAAATTTTCTCAGTGAAATTACTTGAATTTCAACCTCATTGTCATTGTACATCAAAAAAAAAAAAAAAAAAAAAAAAAAA
>SJYW01029490.1:165798-208463 GCA_006410735.1 Raphicerus campestris
AGTCTTTAGGATTTTCTATGTAGAGGAGCATGTCATCTGCAAACAGTGAAAGTTTTACTTCTTCTTTTCCAATTTGGATTCCTCTTATTTCTTTTTCTGCTCTGATTGCTGTGGCCAAAACTTCCAGAACTATATTGAATAGTAGTGGTGAAAGTGGGCACCCTTGTCTTGTTCCTGACTTTAGGGGAAATGCTTTTAGTTTTTCACCATTGAGGATAATGTTTGCTGTGGGTTTGTCATAGATAGCTTTTATTATGTTGAGGTACATTCCTTCTATTCCTGCTTTCTGGAGAGTTTTTATCATAAATGGATGTTGTATTTTGTCAAAGGCCTTCTCTGCATCTATTGAGATAATCATATGACTTTTATTTTTCAATTTATTAAAGTGGTGCATTATCTTCCGGCAATCTTGATTCCAACTTGTGCTTCTTCCAGCCCAGAGTTTCTCATGATTACTCTTCAAATAAGTTAAATAAGCAGGATGACAATAAACCACCTTGATGGACTCCTTTTCCTATATGGATCCAGTCTGCTGTTCCATGTCCAGTTCTAACTGTTGCTTCCTGACCTGCATATGGGTTTCTCAAGAGGCAGGTCAGGTGGTCTAGTATTCCCATCTCTTTCAGAATTTTCCACAGCTTATTGTGATCCACACAGTCAAAGGCTTTAGCATAGTCAATAAAGCAGAAATAGATGTTTTTCTGGAACTCTGTTGCTTTTTCCATGATCCAGCGGATGCTGGCAATTTGATCTCTGGTTCCTCTGCCTTTTCTAAAATCAACTTGAACATCATGAGGCTTACTAGCCTCCAAATTTCATTTTTGATCAGGACTGTCCCAAGATACAATAGGGGCATGGGGAGATCGTGTACACCTGTGGCTGATTCATGTCAATGTATGGCAGAATGAATACAGTACTGTAAAATAGAATAAAGTATTAAATAAATTTTTTTAAAAAAGATACAGTAGGAAGTCATCATATCCTCATGGAATACACATTCCTCTCTACTGTCTACAACATCACCAGCTTAGCTTGGGCCACCATTGTTTGTTCTTCCTTTGTTGTTGGTCCTGGATCCTAAATGCAGGCCATATAAAGTGTTCTTTCCTGATACAATTAAAGCCCCTTTAAAAAGCTGTTTTCCAAATCCAGTTGAGGAGTTTACAATGAACCAGATATAAGATGAGTGTGTCTGCAACTTAATAACAAAAACAAAACAACAACAATAAGAAGAAGAATTTATTGAGTAGTTTTCAGGTGCCAGACTCTGTGTTCAGCACTTCCTAGGTCTTATAACATTTAATTTTCATAATCACTCCCCTTTGGTCTTTCTAGAAATATCTTTTTGAAAACAAAAAGCCTCTTTAAAAATTCATTCCTAAAATCCCAGAGTTCCCAAGCTTAACCACTTCTCACAACTATTTTGTTCCATTTTCCATGAACACCTTCAATTCTCTCCAACTGCAAGGGAACTGTTCACACTGCAAACACGCCATGAAAGTTCAAGAAGCTCACAGTACCCCAGCAAGGCACCCAACCTAGCTTTCAGGTCAGTACATGGCCCTAATTGTAAGTGTCCCAAGATTGTCTAGGGGAGAGGAAGAGTGAGAGGATAATAAACTAGCCTGTGACCTAAACCACTCAAGTTGGAAGAAGGTCTCATGCACTGATATGTGGAGAAATTCAGCTTGCTCCCTCAGTATAGCCCTATTTCTGTTTATAAAGAGACACAACACTTTACAAGTACATATTCATCCCACAAATGTTTCTCTTACTACATTTCTCTCTGTAAATGCTCAACACATATATGCAAAGCCCATTAGCAGAATGTTGCATAGGCTTTCAAGTTTGTAATTTTAAAAAGCGACAACCAAGAGCTGCTATAACTCATAAAATATGCAATAAGGGGTTTTGAGGAAGATTGAAAAACAGGAAGAAAATCTGTGCTCCCAGCAGGCAAAATATTCATGACATTTTTAATAATAATAAACATAAGACCTTCATAAGGCAAAACTAAAATCTGTTTTGCATGGGAGAAAAACTAGGCTCCATTTAATTTGTTTAGGTTTCTTTGTTAGATTTTATGTTTCTCATTGAAAAGTTTGAGGATATAAAAAGTATAATAGATGATTGAGGGGAGGTGTGGAAGAAGGAGCCAAATGTTCCAAGAAGACTGGAAGAGGTAAGAAGCTTTTATACAAGAGGAACTTCACCCTCTCACTTCATGAATTCAGTTTTTTGTTTGTTTGTTTGTTTTTTTACTTTAAGAAGGCTAAAAAAGTAAAACAAATATTGGCTGGTATGACTTTATTTATATAATCTGTAATATCCTGGCAAAGCATACACTGAAGAGTGTAGTTTGTGTCACTCATCCTAACTTACAAGGTCCATTGAGTTCACCTTAGGGAAAAAGGAAGAGAGGAAGGAAGATGAGCATTTTTAGTTCTTCAAAGGAATTATGATCATTGTCTTCATATATTGGATGGGTTAGTCGTATGGAAGATGTATTAGACTTACCTTGTGTGCTTAAACTGTGAGTGGTGTCTGCAGGCATGAGCAGTCAACAAAGAAGAATCCAATATTGTAGCTGCTGGTTTCATTTTATCTTCCACATCAGTTCTAAGGTCCTTGAAATTAGGTTCACATTCTTTTTAATTCACTACTGTGTTTCCTCTACCTAAAAAGTGATTTAACANGGACTGCTGACCCCCGTGTGACTTTAAAATTTCCATTTGTCTCTATGTGTAACAAAAGGTATATAAGCAAACCTAAAAAGTAAAGAAATCGGATCAGTTTCTGGAAAGACTGATTCCCCAGTGTCGTTCTTTCTTGTTCTCCGTTTTTCTGACTGAATTCCCATCTGGAACGTGGGTGCTCACCATGTCTACTTACTTGCCCTGGCTTCTAAGACCTGTGAGAGAGGGAGCCCAAGGTGAGGGATCCTCTGATACTCAAATGTGTGCCGGTGGCCCAATGTTGATGGTGCAAACTCCTTGTCTTGGAGTTCTATTGACATCCCACGTAAACCAAGTTATTCAGCATCTTTTTCTCCATTAATTTTCCTACTACACTATTTCTTTCTAANGCCGGTGGCCCAATGTTGATGGTGCAAACTCCTTGTCTTGGAGTTCTATTGACATCCCACGTAAACCAAGTTATTCAGCATCTTTTTCTCCATTAATTTTCCTACTACACTATTTCTTTCTAATCTCCCTCTATATCTTTAATTAAGCAATTAATTCCTAGGACACTGACTCCATCCCCACTTCAAAGTACCCTGGATCCACCCAGGCTGGATCCCAGCAAGTTTCATCAGTGGGTGAAAAAAAGGTCAGACAAGTCTCAAAGAAGTTCTGGGAGTTGAACATAATGGGGCCCATCCAGCTCTAATTCAGTTCTATAGGACCTGGCCTACACACACATCAATTCTGAAGGGTAAACTTCATAGCTGTTTATATTTCACATGAATCCTTTGTACTTCTATAATCACATCACATTGAATCAATGAAATTTAATCTACTCACTTATCAGCAGCCAATCATATTCTTTCTTGAGAATTTTAACTAAGAGGACTTCCCTGATAGTTCAGCTGGTAAAGAATCCACCTGCAGTGTGGGAGACCTGGGTTCGATCCCTGGGTTGGGAAGATCCACTGGAGAAGGGAAAGGCTACCCACTCCAGTACTCTGGCCTGGAGAACTCTAGGGACTGCATAGTCCATGGGGTTGCAAAGAGTCAGACATGACTGAGCGACTTTCACTTTTGCTTTTTCAAGAGTAGAAAGCTATGGGTCTTGAAAGATCTTGAAGGCTAGGAACTAAGTGGTTTTCCATAATCGATAGCAAAGAAATGGCCATTTTCTTGCAGGGGTCTCTAAGTTCCAGTCTCCTGGATTATTCCTGGAAATCCCAGATTAGTACTAGGACCTTGCTGTGTGCTCACGTAGCATATGTCCCCTATAAACATGTATGACCTCTTTAGTGAATTACTTAGTGTTCTTATTTTTTCTTGTTTATGACTATCGCCATCTAGCACTAAACTGAAAGCGAGAGTAATGGCATACAAATACGTGATAAATGGACGAGTGAGTGAAAAAATAACAAATAATAGGCTGATTGATAGGCATGAAGAAAAAGAAAAACAGAAAGAAGATGCAGTGTGAACCCGTAAGCACTGACCTTTACCTTATCATTGAGTTTACTGGCTTCCTGGGCACCAGCTTCTAACAAGCCTGGTGCATTTCATCTGATTGACATGCTGTTCTATAGTCACATAGGGCTTCCCCAGTAGCTCAGATGGTAAAGAATCCACCTGCAATGCAGGAGACCAAGGTTTGATCCCTGAGTCGGGACAATCTCATGGAGGGCTACCCACTCCAGTATTCTTGCTGGGAAATCCCACGGACAGAGGAGCCTGGCAGGCTAAGAGCAGCCATGATTGAGCAACTAACACTTTCACTTTCTATAGTCACTAAATTAAAAATAAGATTTGTCCCCAGTTTGGGTTTGTGTCTGTGCCTTAAACCAATCTTCCATGGCCAAGATGGAAAGGTATCGGGGGGAGAATGGCCAGTTATTACAGAATCCTCATTTTCCCCTATATGAAAAAATAAGCAGTGGGAAAGGACCAAAATTCAGCCTTTCCTTTAGGATGATCTGCCATGTGCTAAAGATAATTGATCTTTGTTCACTATCAAAGCAGAATGCTATCTGGATAGTACAAGTTATGCAAATAAACAAAACAGAAATGAACCTCTGAACACTCACTCGCTGTCTTCTAGTGGCATGGCTGCAAAGCAGCCATGAAAGTCTTTCTCCATGAGAAGTCACAAGAATCCAGACACATGAAGAGTTATTTTAGAGAAGTTTATGCTAGAAATACACTTTCTAGATATAGATGTACCAAAAGTGGTCATTTACACAGGTAGGCAGGGGCTTCCCTAATGGCTCAAGGTCAGGAAGATCCCCTGGAGAAGGGAATGGCTACCCACTCCAGTGTTCTTGCCTGGAGAATTCCACGGACAGAGGAGGCTGGTGCGCCACCGTCCATAGGGTCTCAAAGGGTACACGACCGAGCGACTAACACCAACACACACAGGCCAGCTTTCCTTCTTTTACTATGTAGTACACGCTTGTGGAGTCAGAGTTCACAACTGTGAGAGAAGGCACACTGGCATGGGACAGGGACAACTGCAGATCTTCCCAAATGTAAGAAAATGGGGTCAACAATGGGGTCAGGACAATGGCAAGAGGCAGCAAGGAACAACGGCTCTGTACTCCGCTTCTACCTATAGACCCTGAAATGTGAGGCAATAAAGGTGGAAATAGCTGACAATACAGCTTCCTGGAGGTGAATTAAAAATTCCCCAACACTACTTAGATTCAACAGAACCTCAGAAAACGCAGTATCCCATTGAGAAAATCAGCTTTAGTTCAATTTTTCAAGTAATTTTAATTAGTATGATTTTTTTTTAACTTTCAAAGAATGGCAAGTATATTTTCTGTTAACATATATATACCCTTTCTTAAGCAATAAATTAATTTATTCTTAGAGATGTATGGAAAAAATAATAATAAAAAAATAAATAATAAGTCTATTCAAAGAATATCTACTCTCACATTTAAGCAAGGATAACAATATTTTCAAAAATAAACTATATTTTTCCAGAGAGTGGCCCTGAGTATGCTATACAAATGTATCAATTATGCATGTTTTTGTGCCCTATTAGCCTGCATTATGTTTTCTTAAATACCTAAGCATCTTAAAAACCCATTTTAGAAGTGTCTTAATGCAATGCTAAATGCATGAAGCCCATTATTAACTATTTTCAAATTTAATTTACAACAACAAGCATATATGCATTGTAGATTACTTAGTTCAGCACTTCACATAGCTCCATTAAAATTAGTTACCAATAAAATATAGTATATTGAGTTTCAAAAGCTATTATGAAAACATTCATAGACCCTAGAGGCATTCAGTTATTTCTCTTCTTTAGCATTATTCTATGCACAGTTAAGATGAAGAGCTATTAGAATTGTAACTCCACCACCACAGTATATTTGGTTTAAGTATTACAGTGTAAGATCTGATGTCTACCATGTTCTGGGAAATTCACAAATCCTGCTCTAACAGTAAGGTGGTGCATGAGGGAACTATAAATGCATGATATGTGGAATATTCAAATGAGAAATATATCAAGCTTATCTAGGTCCATCCTTAAAAGAGGCTCAGCAGATACCAAAAGCAGTTGGTGCCATATTCTCCCAGTATGCAAGATATTCACTAAAGATCATTAAGACTTTCACTGGGATGGCATTTAGTACACTACGGCCTTAATATTGCAAGGGGGTACTCTAATGTGGGCTTCTCAGGTAGCTCAGTGGGTAAAGAATCCAGCTGCAGTGTGGGAGACACAGGATACCCGGGTTCAATCCCTGGGTCAGGAAGATCCCCTGAAAGAGGGCATGGCTACCCACTCCAGTATCCTTGCCTGGAGAATCCCATGGACAGAGGAGCCTGGTGGGCTACAGTCTACGGGGTCACAAAGAATCAGCCATGGCTGAGTGACTAACACTCTAATGTACTGAAACAGTTAACATACCTTTCAAGTGTATTTTTGTTTTGTTTCAGTTTGGTTTTTTAAATAAAAAGATACTTTATAAACCAAGGGAATCTGATCAATATCTTTAAAAATTTTATATTATCCAAAGCCTCTTCTAGAGTGGCAATAATAACTAAAATATTAATTTTCTTGTCTCATATTCTCTATGCAATTTAATTTAAATTCATTGATTTTTTGTTAATTTTACTTTTATTTTATAATCATTTTCAGCCTATCATGGTGGATTTTCAGCTATTAAAATATGTAATCTCTATTTTTCTTTGTCTCTAAAATTGATACTAAAACCGACAACACATTTTTAAACCTGTATCATTACATATTATGTTCCTAGTACATGAATGTATACATTTCTTATTGCAAAATCATACTTAACAGAGTCAGTTTGCAGAATGAGCATTTTCTCTAACATATGCATAGTTAATTTCCTACAGTGATATGTGTGTGTGCTCAGTCACTTGAGTCGTGTCTGACTCTGTGCAACTCTACGGACGGTAGCCCACCAGGCTTCTCTGTCTATGGGACTCTCCAGGCAAGGATACTGGAGTGGGTTGCCATTTCCTCCTTCAGGGGACACTTCCACCCCAGGGATTGAACCCATGTCTTTTACATCTCCTGCATTGGCAGGTGGGTTCTCTACCACTAGTACCACCCAATGATACATGCTAAAGTAAAATAAAAAAGCTAGACGTAACCCACAAAATGACTGTAGATGAACCAGTCAAGGATGATAAACTAATTTAAGTAATGAAAATTATTAAATTACATAAAAGTTAATTTTTAGAAACATTATTCTTGATATTTATGTGGTATTTATTTTACCCTTAAGAATTTGACCAAGAATTGTTTTTTACTTAAATTCAACAATTTTTAAACATGGCTTTAGCCATATTTCAAAAGAGAACACAGTGCAAAATTATAGCCTTTTTACTATAATAATTTAATGTGAATATGTAATCTCAGTAGTCCTAAACGTATTAATTGCCAGACTGGATAACAGGTCAACTGAATTTTGCAGTGACTCTCTGTTTACATGTTCAAGCTTTTCACTGAAACAACTGAATGGAAAAAAAGAAACTTTTTTGTAGAATTTATAACTAGATGAAAATTTCTAGAAAGAATGTAGAAACAGACATAGGCACCTCAAAGCTCATGAAAATTTTTTTTTTCACACTTGGGCATTTTGGAAAAATTCACCACTATAAATCTAAATCTGATATTTGTAATAAATTTATCTCAGTTAATTACTGTTTCAACAGAAGATAGTGGAAAATTTGCTAATACCTAAAAATATGTTTTAAATTATTTCAAAATTGCATTTTATCAAGTATGCTTTTTTTCTGCAAAGTAGCCCAAAACCTTTATTCCAAGCTTATTTTTCAGGAGTTAAAGAAGCAGATTTCATTTCTCCATTATACACCAAAAATAATACAGTTCACTTTTTTCAGTTCACTAAGGTTTAGATTTCTATGGCAAATATAACATTCAGAAATGTATTTTTTCTCTAAATTTCATAATTCCAGGAAACAGAAAATTTTACAAAGCTTGGTCTTAAGAAAGAGTAATGATAAAATAGATTTTATTTTCTTGGGCTCCAAAATCACTGTGGATGGTGACTGCAGCCATGAAGTTAAACGGTGCTTGCTCCTTGCTTGCTATGACAAACCTAGACAGCATATTAAAAAACAGAGACATCACTTGGCCAACAAAGGTCTGAATAGTCAAAGCTGTGGTTTTTCCAGTAGTCATGTACAGAAATCAGAGTTGGACCATAAAAAAGGCTGAGCACTGAAGAACTGATGCTTTCAAACTGTGATGCTGGAAAAGACTCTTGAGAGTCCCTTGGACAACAAGGAGATAAAACCAGTCAATCCTAAAGAAAATCAATCCTAAATATTCATTGGAAACACTGAGTCTGAAGCTGAAGCTTCAATATTTTGTCCACCTAATGTGAAGAGATGACTCACTGGAAAAGACCCTAATACTAGGAAAGATTGAAGGCAGGAGGAGAAGGGGACGGCAGAGGATGAGATGGCTGGATGGCATCATCGACTCAATGGACATGAGTTTGAGCAAACTCCAGGAGATAGTGAAGGACAGGGAAGCCTGGTGTGCTGTAGTCCATGGGGCCGCAAAGAGCTGGACATGACTTAGTGACTGAACAACAAATAGTCTCAGCTCACATTTTTATATTAATTTTAAAAAGATGCTCAAGCACAGAAGGAGTCTATGTAATGAATGTCACATAAGTTGTGGCAGACCTAGGAATAAATAGATGTCAGGCGATTCACTTGTTTACTTGTCAAATGTGACCATTAGTGAATTAGACACTATTATAGATGTGTGAGATGCATCAGTGGANTGTTCTGGGAAATTCACAAATCCTGCTCTAACAGTAAGGTGGTGCATGAGGGAACTATAAATGCATGATATGTGGAATATTCAAATGAGAAATATATCAAGCTTATCTAGGTCCATCCTTAAAAGAGGCTCAGCAGATACCAAAAGCAGTTGGTGCCATATTCTCCCAGTATGCAAGATATTCACTAAAGATCATTAAGACTTTCACTGGGATGGCATTTAGTACACTACGGCCTTAATATTGCAAGGGGGTACTCTAATGTGGGCTTCTCAGGTAGCTCAGTGGGTAAAGAATCCAGCTGCAGTGTGGGAGACACAGGATACCCGGGTTCAATCCCTGGGTCAGGAAGATCCCCTGAAAGAGGGCATGGCTACCCACTCCAGTATCCTTGCCTGGAGAATCCCATGGACAGAGGAGCCTGGTGGGCTACAGTCTACGGGGTCACAAAGAATCAGCCATGGCTGAGTGACTAACACTCTAATGTACTGAAACAGTTAACATACCTTTCAAGTGTATTTTTGTTTTGTTTCAGTTTGGTTTTTTAAATAAAAAGATACTTTATAAACCAAGGGAATCTGATCAATATCTTTAAAAATTTTATATTATCCAAAGCCTCTTCTAGAGTGGCAATAATAACTAAAATATTAATTTTCTTGTCTCATATTCTCTATGCAATTTAATTTAAATTCATTGATTTTTTGTTAATTTTACTTTTATTTTATAATCATTTTCAGCCTATCATGGTGGATTTTCAGCTATTAAAATATGTAATCTCTATTTTTCTTTGTCTCTAAAATTGATACTAAAACCGACAACACATTTTTAAACCTGTATCATTACATATTATGTTCCTAGTACATGAATGTATACATTTCTTATTGCAAAATCATACTTAACAGAGTCAGTTTGCAGAATGAGCATTTTCTCTAACATATGCATAGTTAATTTCCTACAGTGATATGTGTGTGTGCTCAGTCACTTGAGTCGTGTCTGACTCTGTGCAACTCTACGGACGGTAGCCCACCAGGCTTCTCTGTCTATGGGACTCTCCAGGCAAGGATACTGGAGTGGGTTGCCATTTCCTCCTTCAGGGGACACTTCCACCCCAGGGATTGAACCCATGTCTTTTACATCTCCTGCATTGGCAGGTGGGTTCTCTACCACTAGTACCACCCAATGATACATGCTAAAGTAAAATAAAAAAGCTAGACATAACCCACAAAATGACTGTAGACGAACCAGTCAAGGATGATAAACTAATTTAAGTAATGAAAATTATTAAATTACATAAAAGTTAATTTTTAGAAACATTATTCTTGATATTTATGTGGTATTTATTTTACCCTTAAGAATTTGACCAAGAATTGTTTTTTACTTAAATTCAACAATTTTTAAACATGGCTTTAGCCATATTTCAAAAGAGAACACCGTGCAAAATTATAGCCTTTTTACTATAATAATTTAATGTGAATATGTAATCTCAGTAGTCCTAAACGTATTAATTGCCAGACTGGATAACAGGTCAACTGAATTTTGCAGTGACTCTGTTTACATGTTCAAGCTTTTCACTGAAACAACTGAATGGAAAAAAAGAAACTTCTTTGTAGAATTTATAACTAGATGAAAATTTCTAGAAAGAATGTAGAAACAGACATAGGCACCTCAAAGCTCATGAAAATTTTTTTTTTCACACTTGGGCATTTTGGAAAAATTCACCACTATAAATCTAAATCTGATATTTGTAATAAATTTATCTCAGTTAATTACTGTTTCAACAGAAGATAGTGGAAAATTTGCTAATACCTAAAAATATGTTTTAAATTATTTCAAAATTGCATTTTATCAAGTATGCTTTTTTTCTGCAAAGTAGCCCAAAACCTTTATTCCAAGCTTATTTTTCAGGAGTTAAAGAAGCAGATTTCATTTCTCCATTATACACCAAAAATAATACAGTTCACTTTTTTCAGTTCACTAAGGTTTAGATTTCTATGGCAAATATAACATTCAGAAATGTATTTTTTCTCTAAATTTCATAATTCCAGGAAACAGAAAATTTTACAAAGCTTGGTCTTAAGAAAGAGTAATGATAAAATAGAATTTATTTTCTTGGGCTCCAAAATCATTGTGGATGGTGACTGCAGCCATGAAATTAAACGGTGCTTGCTCCTTGCTTGCTATGACAAACCGAGACAGCATATTAAAAAACAGAGACATCACTTGGCCAACAAAGGTCTGAATAGTCAAAGCTGTGGTTTTTCCAGTAGTCATGTACAGAAATCAGAGTTGGACCATAAAAAAGGCTGAGCACTGAAGAACTGATGCTTTCAAACTGTGATGCTGGAAAAGACTCTTGAGAGTCCCTTGGACAACAAGGAGATAAAACCAGTCAATCCTAAAGAAAATCAATCCTAAATATTCATTGGAAACACTGAGTCTGAAGCTGAAGCTTCAATATTTTGTCCACCTAATGTGAAGAGATGACTCACTGGAAAAGACCCTAATACTAGGAAAGATTGAAGGCAGGAGGAGAAGGGGACGGCAGAGGATGAGATGGCTGGATGGCATCATCGACTCAATGGACATGAGTTTGAGCAAACTCCAGGAGATAGTGAAGGACAGGGAAGCCTGGTGTGCTGTAGTCCATGGGGCCGCAAAGAGCTGGACATGACTTAGTGACTGAACAACAAATAGTCTCAGCTCACATTTTTATATTAATTTTAAAAAGATGCTCAAGCACAGAAGGAGTCTATGTAATGAATGTCACATAAGTTGTGGCAGACCTAGGAATAAATAGATGTCAGGCGATTCACTTGTTTACTTGTCAAATGTGACCATTAGTGAATTAGACACTATTATAGATGTGTGAGATGCATCAGTGGACAAGATGGGCAAGGATACTGGCCTCTTGGAATGTACATTCTAACAAGGAGAGACAAGAATACCAAGGAGAGACACAATACCATTATATATTGGTATATATATACCAATATATAATATAGTGTGTATATTTATTGTGTAATAAACATACACACTATATTATATATTAAATGGTCATCAATACTGTGGAAGATAAAATATAATGTGAAACAAGTTGAAAGAGTAATGGAAAGAGAAGATGGTGGCAATCGTAAATATGCTGTTAGTATAAATATCATTGAAAAGTCAAGAGTAAGAATAGGAGGTGAGCGAGTTAACCTTGAGAATACACAAGAAGATCCAATTCTGCAGAAGAAGCATCAATTCAAATGATTCCAGGCTGGATTATAAGCCTGGGTACTTGTGGGATTGCCAGGAAGCCAGGGTAGGGGAGCAGAAGGAGAGTGTGAAGAGCAGATGCTGGCTGGGTCCAGATGCTACAAGGCCCGGTGGCTCATGCATGTTATATTATATCATGGCCTATGACAAGCTGCAGTCCAAGGGGTCGTAAAGAGTCGGACATGGCTGAGTGACTGAGCTGATGGCTTGTGCATGATCTTACTCTGCGTGAGGCGAGAAACCCTTGGAAGGGACTGAGCAGAGAGCAACATGATAGGAGTTTCATTTGAACAGGATCCCTCTGGCTGGTCTGTTGAGAAAAGCTTAAAGAGAGGCAAGAGAAGAGGCAATAAAGCCAGCCAGGAGCCCACGCCTACGGTCCAGGCCAAAGACGATGGCGCCTTGAGCCAAGACGGCAGCCGTGAGATGGTGAGAAGCGCTTGCATTCTTTCTGAAATGAGCGGAGCCAGTGTAAAGGCAGAAGCTTAGAAACATGACTGGGTCCTGTTCAGATGCCCCAGACCAGCTGACATGCTGGTGTGCATCAGGCTGCTTGGCTATATCAGAATGCTGGTTAGAGATATAAACTTCAGAGTTGTTAGTGTAGGGATGGTATTTAAAACTGGNTGGGTCCTGTTCAGATGCCCCAGACCAGCTGACATGCTGGTGTGCATCAGGCTGCTGGCTATATCAGAATGCTGGTTAGAGATATAAACTTCAGAGTTGTTAGTGTAGGGATGGTATTTAAAACTGGGATGCTGGATAAGTCTCACCAAGCAGATGAGGATATACAGAAAAGAGAGCAAACCTAAGCTTCAGTTCGCTGGTTGATGGCATAGGCTGCCAGAGCCACTCATCACATATGAGAAATCTCTTAGAGAATACTTCTCAAAATTGCCCATCTGATTCCTCTGAATAAAAAAGAAAGAAAAAAAACCACAGTTTCAAGGCAATGGACATAAAACGGCTGTGTCAAAAATAATACACCGTCTCGTGACTAGTTCAGCAAAGAGTGCACCGAAGGACACGGTGAGCTGCTTCCCTCGCTGTTTCTCAGGCCTCACCTGGATTAGGCGCAGAGGAGTGTTCAGTGCTTCATGGGTATCGGGGGCACTGAGAAGNTATCAGAATGCTGGTTAGAGATATAAACTTCAGAGTTGTTAGTGTAGGGATGGTATTTAAAACTGGGATGCTGGATAAGTTTCACCAAGCAGATGAGGATATACAGAAAAGAGAGCAAACCTAAGCTTCAGTTCGTTGGTTGATGGCATAGGCTGCCAGAGCCACTCATCACATATGAGAAATCTCTTAGAGAATACTTCTCAAAATTGCTCATCTGATCCCTCTGAATAAAAAAGAAAGAAAAAAACCCACAGTTTCAAGGCAATGGACATAAAACGGCTGTGTCAACAATAATACACTGTTTCGTAACTAGTTCAGCAAAGAGTGCACCGAAGGACACGGTGAGCTGCTTCCCTCGCTGTTTCTCAGGCCTCACCTGGATTAGGCGCAGAGGAGTGTTCAGTGCTTCATGGGTATCAGGGGCACTGAGAAGGCGCCACAGAAATGCGGTCGTGGAAGAGTGTAACAGGCAAGATAGCACCAAACAGAAACCAGCTGATTCATAAGCAACGGTGGGCAGCCACTGAAAACACCCACAATTATTTGGGGGAAACATGTAACTTCCTTGGTCCTTGTCCAAGTTTGTTCACACAGGAAGTTGGAAAGATATGGGGAAGAATAAGAAAAGTTGAATGTACATATTAAAATCCTAAAAAGATTTCGAAACTATTCATCTTCAGAAATTTGGTTAATTACATTATAGTTCATTTAAAAATAAAACAAAGGTTGCCAAGAGACAAAAACAATGCTTGTACAATGCTGTATAAAAAGAAAGAAAGAGACTAAGTCTGACGTTTACACGAAGAGGCAAGACCCCCAGCGTAGACAACACAATACTGAAGAAAATCAAAGGTGGAGAATCGACACCACCCAATGGCAAGAATTACCATAAAGCTGATAACCAAGACCGCGTGGCACTGGCGNATTTGGTTAATTACATTATAGTTCATTTAAAAATAAAACAAAGGTTGCCAAGAGACAAAAACAATGCTTGTACAATGCTGTATAAAAAGGAAGAAAGAGACTAAGTCTGACGTTTACACGAAGAGGCAAGACCCCCAGCGCAGACAACACAATACTGAAGAAAATCAAAGTGGAGAATCGACACCACCCAATGGCAAGAATTACCATAAAGCTGATAACCAAGACCGCGTGGCACTGGGGAAATGCTGGACAAATAGATCATGGAGCAGAACAAAGAACCAGAACCAGACCCATGTAATCAGAGTCGACGGATCTTTGATAAAGGAGCAAAGTCAGTAAACTGTAGAAAAGACACTCTTGACAACAAATGATATTCGAACAACAGGACATCTGCATGCAAAAAGATTAACTTACACAGAACTTGCTCTCCTTTCAAAATAACTCAAAATGAATAACAGACCTCGATGTAAAACACAAAACTATAAAGTTCCTAGAAGGTAACATTGTTGTTCAGTAGCTCAGGCTGACTCTTTGCAACCCCACGGACTGCAGCATGCCAGGCTTTCTTGTCCTCTACCATCTCCTGTCCTCTACCAGACTCATGTTCATTGAGTTGTGATTCCATCCAACCATCTCATCCTGTAAAAATTTATATGACCTTGAGTATGGTGAAAATATTTTAGATACAACACTAAAGACATGATCCATGGTGGAAAGAATTGATAAACTGGACTTCATTAAAATTAAAAACATCTGCTCTGCAAAAAAATGTGAAGAAAACGAAAAGGCAAGCCACTAGGGGAAAATATTTGCAAAAGACACATCTTAGGAAAGACTATTATCCAAAATATATAAAGAATTCTGAAAAGCAGCACTAAGAAGACAAACCACCCGATGAAAAAGCAGAACCAAGAACTTAATAGACAACGTCCCAAAGAAGACATACGGATGGCAGATGAGCCTGAGAAGAGAGGCTCCAAATCACATGCCATCAGGGAAGTGAAATAAAGACATCAGAAATCCCACTACACTCCTATTAGAATGGCGCCCCCCAAAATAAAATAATAATAATAATAATAATAAACACCGACGATAGTAAATGCTAGCCAGGATGTAGACCAACAGGGATTCTCATTAACTGTTGGTGGGAATGCAAATGGCACAGCAACTGTGAGAATCAGCCTAGTGGACTCTCATGAAGTTAAACATATCTGGCCATACAATCCAGAAATCATATTCCACAGAATTGAAAATGCTTGTCCACACAAAAACCTGCATGGATATTTATGGCAGTTTTATTCATAACTTCCATAAATTTAAGATACACAAATGTCCTTTAGTAGGTAAATGGATAAGTAAACTATGGTATTTCCAGAAAATAGAATATCATTGAGCACCAAAAATGTGAGCTATCAAGCCATGAAAATACATGGAAGAATTTTAAATGCATATTTCTACTTGCATTTGAAATTCAAAAAGACTATGTACTCTACGATTTCAACTACAGAACTTTGGAAGCAGTAAGATCGAATATGGAGGAGGAATAAACAGGTAGAGCATCAAGAATGTTTCAGGCAGTGAAAATACTCTGCATGATATTATAAACATGAATATTATACATTGACCAAACCTACAGAAGGTACCACACTTAGAATGAACCCTAATGTAAACCATGGACTTTGGGTAATAATGATATATCAACATAGGTTCATCACTTATAACAAATGTACCACTCTGGTGACAATACATGTAAGGACAGGAGCTTATGGGAAATCTTTGCACCTTTCTCTAAATTTTGCTGAAAAACCTAAAACTGCTCTAAAAATTGTTCTTTACAAAAAAAGAAAAAATCAAATATATGTGTTAATAAATTATTTAAAATGTATGTATAAATTATACCTTGATATAAAATATCAGAAGGGAAGTATTACATTAAAATGNAGGTTTTTGGAGAGTGGCGTGGAAATGGTCTTTAAAAATTATGGTAGAGACTTCCCTGGTGGTGCAGAGGTGATGACTTCGCCCTGCCCATGCAGGGCGTGTGGTTTTGGTCCCTAGGTGCGGAACTAAGATCCCACACGATGTGTGGCACAGCCAAAAAAAAAGATGTAAAGTTTTAAAATAAAAGAAAACAATAGATATTGGTATCTGTTGCAAGACACTGGTAAGTTCAGTGGCTGTGGGGGTGTTAGATACATATCCCCAAAGCAGGATCAACTTGCCGGTGTGTTGGGAGACTATGGGTAATTCTGGGTGGAGTCTAAGGTTTCTAGCTTCAGTGATATTATTTATTAAAGTAGGAATCACAAAAGTAAAACAGGTTTGTGGAGCAAGATAGCTCACTGAAATGACTAATTCACAACCAATTATTATATCAAGATATTACTTTTACCCGACTTTAATGGTAAAGGAGAAGATAATTGCGCAAAGAGGAAAGCAAGAAAATTGAGCTTTTGTAGCCTGAAATATGTGTAGACCCTTGGGAATATTTGAAAACGCTAGAATGAAACGCTTTCTGCCTAAAGGTGAAAAAAAGTGTGTTTCAACAGCGCAATTATTTAGCCACCGTTGTTTCACCTTTTGTTGTTCATTTTCTCCCACTGCATGCTGGTAGAGCTGTCAGCAGTTAATTACTGTCTTTTGAAGTTTCGGGCTTTATAGGCTGCAAGAAGGCATACTGGGAAAGAGTCTGAGCCAAACAGCACCGTGATGTGCCCCCAGATTTCAAACTTATGATCGTGTAAAACGCTTGGAGTTGTCCCCCTGGGGTGTTCAAATTCCTGTAGATGCTCTCAAAACAATCCCTGCAGACCCTGAGTTGACTGTCAATCTTCTGAGGCTGGCTCTTGATCAAAAGCACTGGGGACATGGGAGCAGAGGCTCCCGCCTGGGGTTCATTCAGCAGAGGCTGCTGAGCTGGGGTCCAGCGCATCTGCAGGCGTCTGCCCAGCTCCTGAGGCCCGAGGAGCCAACCACTTGATTGGACTGTAAGCAAGGCTTCCCAGGTGGCGCTCGTGGTAAAGAACCTGTCAGTGCAGGAGACGAAAGCGACGTGGGTTCAGTCCCTGAGTTGGGAAGATTCCCCTGGAGAAGGGCATGGCTGCCCACTCCAATATTCTTGCCTAGAGAATCCCATGGACAGAGGAGCTTGGCGGCTACAGTCCATGGGGTCACAAAGACCTAGACATGACTGAAGCGACTTAACACACGCACGGACACACACACACGGGGGAGAAAGTTTAAAAAATGGAAAATAACACTTACTCAGGCAAGAATGATACAAGATTACTATTCTAAACCCGTCTAATATTTTGTTTAAGCCATCATTCTTTAACCTATCAAGTAATATGTGCGGCAGGGGAGATATATTCTTTCCCTCCTCCCCAAAGAACAATCTTACCTGGTTAGGTGAGGCTTCTAGATGCCTCTGGAGCTTCCCAAGGTAATAAATTCCCTGGATTTCCTGCCCACTGTGTAAAGCAGTACTTTCTTGTCGTTTTTTATAACTCACTCTTCTAGGCTTCAAGAGATGTCTCATATTTAATATTCCAGGAACTATCAAAGCCTGAATTCACCTGATGCTTGGACTTCAGTTATAGGATCATATGAACTTTCAACCTACATCTGTTCAGCACTGACTCTCAATTATTTTGCTTTTAAGAATGACTCTCCCATTTACCAGGTATGTGACCTTGGGCTAGCTACAGTAATTTCTCTGTGTCTTAATTCCTTCATCTTTAAATACATTTTAATCGTATCTATCTCAGAGGATTATCAAAAAAATTGAATTATTCAGTGTGCAGAAAGACTTTAGAGTATTGCCTGATTTCTCTGGTAAGCATTCAATAATTCTTAACTAATATTTTCATCATATACATGGACAATGTCTAGATTTTAACACACTAAACAGTGCCAAATTTATAACACCTCACATTTACCAGGCACTCTTTGAAGAATTTCACATTTATTAAATCTTTTGGTTCTAAAACTTTATAAGGAACATACTGCTATTGTCATTACCATTTTATATATGATGAAACAAGTCAAGGCAACTTAAGTAAGCTGCCCAACATCACACAGATCAAAGGGGAGATGTGTATAAGAGACAGAGCATAGGCAAAGTGGCAAAAAATCTGAGTCTCTTGACTTGCCTGTTCCCAGAGGAGGCAGAACAAGGATACACTTGGCCTTGCTTCAGCCCTCATGTTGTAAACACACGTCCTTTGCCAGCTCTATCGAGTGCCACTTTTGGGGGGGCTTTTTTTTACCTTTTGTTGGTGATTTTGATGTTTAAAATGACCTCCAGTCACAGTGCAGAAGTGACGTTTAGTGTTCCCAAGTTCAAGGAGGCTGCAGTGTGCCCCAAAGAGAAAGGGCGTGCGTTAAGTGAGCTTCTTTCCGGCGTGAGTTAGAGTGCCCTTGGTCAAAAGTTCAATGTTAATGAATCGACATTGTTGNTATCGTTATTTTGTATCTCATAATGATTGCTGGAAAAATGTTAGTTATTATTTAATTAGCCTTATAAATGTTGCTGCTTCTGATGTTATTGACTTTCATCAATTTAGAAGAATCTAGCTCAAGAGAACAACAGCTGAGAAGAGGAAGCAAAGTGTGTCTTTCAACAGCCCCACGCGGCCTGAGAGGGCAGGAGCCAGGTCTCCTCACCAGCATCACGGAGGTTGGGAGGCCTGGATACGGACAGGAAGTCAAACCAAGTTTGGCTTTGATTTTGATCGCGTAGGCATTGATATGTTCAGTGGGAAAGCAGTCCTGAGCATCCTAGTATTTCGTAAACTCCTAACTCGCAGTGAGACTGTAAGATGTGGGCGGAGGAGGGAATGCAAAGGATGGCCGGGTCAGGGCCGAAGAGCAGTGGGATGGAAGACATCAGTGGGAAATGACGGTGCTTTACGAGCCCGAAATTGTCTAAGCTGTTTAAGGCAGTGCCTGAGAAGTACCAGTTAAGTTGGATAAAGAGATGGCATAGTGCAGGGGCTGGCAAATTATGGCCTGTTAGCCAAATAGCGCATGGCATCTATTTTGGTACAGCCCCAGGAGTCAAAAATGATCTGTACTTCTTTGATTTTTTTTTTAAAGACTATAAGAATACATTTGGGAACATATGAAAATTATATAAAATGCAAATTTGTTTCCATAAATAGCATTTTATTGGAGCACAACCAACCCATTTGGTGATGTATTGTCTGTCTGCTTTCTCACTACAACAGCAGAGATGAAGAATCCCCACAGACCAGATGCCCCACAAAATTTGTTTCCTATCTGGCCCTTTTCAGAAGTTTGGCAACCTCTGGCAAAGGACAATGAAAGTAACTTAGTTCCTGCCAAAAAAATATTGATTCCTGTCACATGGATAAAGACCCTGCATTTTCACCTGTAAGATGAGAGAGTTGGCATCAGTCACAGGGGGTGTCAAACTAACCCTCGAGAATGCTGGGGTTGGCTAGGAGGGGTCATCAAAGGGCAAACGACAGAATCCCATGGGGAGGGCCTCTGTCCTTCCTTCAGCCCCCTTCTTCAATCAGAAACAGCTGCTGTGTCTGCTCTGCCTAAAGAACATTTCTGAAGAAGGGACTACAGTTCCCAAAAGATCTGACCACCACTGAAAGGGCCTCTCGGACCGTGAGTGGGCCTTGCTCTGCCTTCCAGCTTTCCTAAAGTGAAAGTGTTGTCACTCACTCCTGACTTACTTTTTGCATCCCTATGGACTGTGGCCCGCCAGGCTCTTTTGTCCATGGGATCCTCCAGGCAAGGATAGGGGAGTGGGTTGCCATGCCCTTCTCCAGGGGATCTTCCCCATCCAGGGATCGAACCCGGGTTGTTCACATTGCAGGCAGGTTCTTTACTGTCTGAGCCACCAGGGAAGCCTGCTTTCCTATCTTGTCCGAGTTCCCATGCTAAGTGCAGCTGTCTGGATTTTCCTTTATCAAGGCCTGTCCTAGGTCAGAGCAGACAGGTTCACTTTCTCCACTGTAAAACCTGCATGTTCATCAGTGAAAAAATGTAAGCCCTATCATTCAAAACTGTGGGTCTCTATACTAACGGTAGAACTTGTTCCTCGAAAATAAGCCCTTGTCCGGGTTACCCTTGGCTTTAAAATTTTTTAATGCATGGCCAGTTTCTTGAATAAAAGCAAAGAGAAGTAGAAGAGACTCAAAAACTGAATTAGCTGCTGAATTTCAATGTAGAATACATGCTGGTGGTTGGTGGTTTAGTTGCTAGATGTGTCAGACTCTTGCAACCCCATGGACTGTAGCCCACCAAGATCCTCTGTCCTCTGTCCATGGGATTTCCTGGGCAAGAAGAGTGGAGTAGTTTGTCATTTCCTTCTCCAGTAAAATATGTATGCTATCTCAAAAGTGAAAGATTTCATCAACAAAGTTGGTTGAGGAAGAGAAATATATGCATGATAATGGTTAGCAATTTTACCCTCCATTTTTTTTAACTTGATATTGATCTGATCGAACCATCAGGTGACTGGTTGTTTGCTTCAGTTCTATAATGATTATTAAAGAATGGAGTGTCCTTTGGTTCTTTGTGGGCTTCCCTTGTAGCTCAGTCAGTAAAGAATCTGCCTGCAGTTCAGAAGACCCACGTTTGATCTCTGGGTTATGAAGATCCCGTGGAGAAGGAAATGGCAACCCACTCCAGTATCCTTGCCTGGAAAATCTTGTGGACAGAGGAGCCTGGTGGGCTGCAGTCCATGGGCTCACAAAGAGTCAGATATGACTGAGCTACTAAGACTTACTTACTTAATTTGGTTCTTTGTAGATGGGGATCATCTTCCAGGATAACAAAAGAGTTTACAAAACACTTTTTTTCCCTCTTAAGTGATTTTTGCACTTAGGAACTCTATGTTATTTGTACAGATGGATTTTCACTTAGAGATGGCAAAAATGCAACTTTATGGTTCAAAGAGAAGCGCTTAACATGGCTTATAAAAAATGTATAGAACTTCTCCAACATCAAATAACTCTTGGAATACTACAGCCTGGTAGGCTAAGGGAAGATGAAATGGAAACACACTCAAAACATACCTGAATTTAAAAATTAAAAGAGAAAAAGACTCTGGGTAAAATGTACCATGATCTTGATAAGCCCAACTTATTTAAAAAATTATTAGAGACATTTTTCTAAGTGGAGCTAATACACAATATACCTTGATGCCATGGTTTCAAATTGAAATAGTCTGCTCTGCCTTCTTTCTGATGCTCCCATGTGATCCTCCTCTGAGCTGTTAAACACTGGCCCATGGCAGGAGCAGCTGCATCGCACTGGGGTGTGAAATTATCCTTAAGCATATTTGGTGGAAGAGTTAAGTTTAGTCACCGTTGTCACAAAAGTAATTGCAAGGACAGTGGAGCGACCGAGTGGACCTGGTGTCACTTGGACAAAATAAGAATTCCTGGTTTCTCTGTTTTGTAAATATATATTCTGAGTGGTATTTAAAATAAAGCTTTCTATTAACAATTTTTATCAAAGATGTAGAGGAACAATTTTTATCAAAGATGTAGAGGGTGAAAAGAATTTAAGATATACATTCAGCTTCACCTCCTCTCTTACCCCATTTTGCATCTCTCATCTCTGAGAATAGAGCATGACGCCCCCATATCACAAGGCTATCTGGAGATGTCTCGTCTAAGCATCCTTAGGAGAGTGACATCACAATCATTAGGATTGTGGCACAATTTAAAAACACTTGAGATCAGTTGCACAGATATTAATGGTTATGAAACTACTACCACCGTAATTCTACCAAGGAGCAGAGGTCGGTGGTCCGCTGATGACACACTGTGGGGTTGACCTGGAGTTCAACACGGAAATTGGAGCAATGGATTAGCCCCTGAATGAAAATTATCCTTATCTACACAGCGATAATATAGAGAAATGAGCTGATTTCTTTCAGAGAGTTGGGGGCCTCCTTTGTTCCTCTCACTGCTGATTTCCTCCTTAATAGCATGCTTGAGAAGCACCAGTGGGAGGAAACCAAGACTGAGAGAAAGGCATCTTGGTCCTGACCCCATCTCAATTTCCCGGGTCTCTTTTCTCCCCTATGATAATTATAACTGCCCTGGTCCTCTTGATTCCGAAGTCATTAACCTGCTTTTATTTTGTGTTGGATTTTTCTCTTGACATCTTTATTTAAATGTATGTAAATATATGTAAAGTGACCATCCCAAAGCTCAGTGCAATGACTTTGTGGACCTGACCCCCACCCCACCCCACCCCCACACAAACACAGTCAGAAACATTATTAGCACCGTTTGGGGGAAAAGAGGTCCTACAAGGTTAAACAACGGTTTAAGAGGCTAGACCAGTGTTGAAACCAGGTCTGCCTTCAAAGCCTACACAGGTTCTCCTAAAAGAGAATCTGCTACACAAACCTGAGGCCATATCGAGAGGCTTCTCTATGATATTTCAAGATGTTTTCTTATAAAGACACTGTAGAAAATTTGCATTCTCCCTACACATCTGATAAACGTATGCATGCTGGAATTTTGGTGACTGTCTTTAAAGTTAATATGAGCACACCGGCACGCTGTTATCATTTGGATGAAAAAGCTGAAATGAAACATTGTCGTAGATTTAAGGTCCACGTCTGTACCCCAGCATTCCCCCTTTACAGCTCGTTCTCCGTGGAGTAGACAGATTCTCTGCCAAGTAATGTAAGTTCCGTCAACAAAATCTTCCAGCGGTTTCCTGTGCGTTCCAAGTTGTGTCGGTCGTGTCTGACTCTTTGCGACCCCAAGGACAGTAGCCCACCGGCCCCTCTGTCCATGGGATTTCCAGACAAGAATACTGGAGTGGGTTGCCATGCCCTTCTCCAGGAGATTTTCCTGCTCCAAGGATCAAACTCAGATCTCCTGCACTGCAAACAGATTTATTTTTAATGTCTGAGCCACTGTCATTCAGAGAAAATCCAAACTCTTTACTTCACTTAATGGCATCCCACCCCAGTGTTCTTGCCTGGAAAATCCCATGGACAGAGGAGCCTGGTAGGCTGCAGTCCATGGGGTCGCTAGGAGTTGGACATGACTGAGTGACTTCCCTTTCACTTTTCACTTTCGTGCACTGGAGAAGGAAATGGCAGCTCACTCCAGTGTTCTTGCCTGGAGAATCCCAGGGACGGGGAGCCCAGTAGGCTGCTGTCTGTGGGGCCGCGCAGAGTCAGACGCGACTGAGGCGACGCAGCAGCAGCAGCATGAGAGCACGTGGCCTGCTTCTTCCGTCCAGCCTTTCACTTCTCCCACCTGCCTGCCTGGGCCCCTACTCCCGGAGGTCAGTCTCCTCATCTGGAATTTTTTCTCTCATGTTTTTAACAGTGCTTTAAAAAAAAAAAAAGAACAGGCACTCATAAAGCAAATGCAAATACTTTTGAATAAGCGGATGCTGGCGCTGGATAATACTATTCTGATGGTTGAGAGATTGTGGAAAGAAAAAAAGAGACAAAGAAACGGGCAGACCTAATACGTAAGTGATATAATAATGAAGAAAAGGTCAAATCATAGCATGTTACATTGGCTGAATGAATGTGTCTCAGAAGTTAACATTTAAAAGGTGGAAGATGTGGGTGTTCACACACACGCACAGTGGTATTAGACATGCTGAAGAAGGATCTTGCCAGAGTCACAATGTAAAGATTGCTTTAATTTCTTCAAAATAGCATCATCAGCCATATTAAGGATGCTAATTTGAACTTTCTTGTATACTTCTGTTTGAGTTCAACTTGAACTCAGATTATATCAAAACATGTTTTCATATTATTAGGTACATTTATGTTTACTTATAGAATTGAGTATGCAATTGCATATTTATGTTTAATATTCTACATGAATATAAATTAGACGTTGACGAGCCCAGTGAACTTCCACTCAGCGTCTTCCAACATAACCCAGCATCATCATGTGCCGTGCTCAGGCGTGTCTGACTCTTGGCGACCCCAGGGACTGTAGCCCACCAGCTCCTCTGTCCATGGAATTCTCCAGGCAAGAATACTGGAGTGAGTTGCCATTTCCTACCCCAGGAGATCTTCTGAAACAACTTAAATCAACTTAAATGGGCCCACACCTTCCTTAAGTCTGGGAAATGCTGCTGTTTCCCATGCTGTCTCCTCCTTCACACCTCTAGAACATCCTTTGAAGTCGATCAGTTCTTTAATTAAATATCAGGTATGAATTGTGCTTAAAATAAATCAGATAAATCATTGAGAAGCACTATTGTGTGTCACAAAGTCATAAGCATATCACTCTCCAAGTAATTAGTGATAAACGTCCCAGGAAGGAGAATGTTTGCTACACAATGGATCAAATCAGCGGTTCTCAAAGTGGGGTCACAAAACTAGCATCAGTAACTCCTGGAACTTGCTAGAAATGCACTTTTTTCAGCTCCATCCCAGTTCTGCTGCCCCCAGAAATCTAAGAGTGAGACCCCACTGCCAGGGTCCTAACAAGCCTTCCATCCCCAGTTGATCCCAGTGACCCCTAACTTTGAAGCCACCAGAGGAGATAATGGCTCAGCTAATACTAAGAATTTAGCTATATAGTACAGTACTAACTTTCCTCCAAAGGGCTTCCTTTACAGTGATCTTTTTACTCTAATTAAAAAAAAAAAAAAAAGTGTTTCCCCTTAACATGCATCATATCTTTCTAGATGTCTCTTTTTCTTGGTCTTTTCTTTAGGCTACAAAGGTCAATGCCAATCAAGCAGTTAAAATACATTTTGGGTACACAGGCTGTGTCTACAGGATCCCAAATCAAGCAGTTAAGTCGATCATCTAATTCAATTAAGCATGAAAGTGAAAAGTGAAGGTATACACTGCCCCTGCTAGCCTCTGCCTGCAGGGCAACGCCAGAATAAGCCTGACAAGAATTCAGCATTGGGTAGTCCCACTCTGCAGAGCCGTCTCTGCAATCAGGTCTAAGTGTCCCAGAAGCCACCGCGGGGATTCAGAACGTTTGCGTCTCACCCTGGCCAGCACCCTGCCGTCACCGTTGCTGGTCAGGCCCCCTAGAGCCCCACAGTCTGAAAGCTCTCACGGAATAGGCATCATCACAGCCAGGAAGCCTATAGAGGGCACGAGCTGCATTCAAGTTGCACAGTCACTTGTCTTGAATTAGTCTGTGGGAGAAATGAAAATGCAGCATCCTCAAGAAAGATCAGGAAAAGGCCAATTATATCCCTCTTAAAAATACCATTTAAAATAATAAATTGTTTCCCCACAAACACACTTCCTCATCGGCCTCTGAGTGAGCTCCCATATTGTTTAAAACAACAATGGAGAGCCTCTTCTCCAAAGAAAGACACCATGTGACCCCACAAGCCCTCCAGGAGAACAAAATAACTCGTGCGTTCATCCTGGAGGCGGGGTCCCTCAGCAGCAGGGAGCTTGGCCCTGGAGAAGGCATGTCACACCAGGTCCCCCCACAAAATCATCAGCTGGGAGACAAAGTGGCTCCCGCGGAGCCCAGAGGCACGACACAGCTGGGAAGCTGAAGCCGTCTCTCCGAGGAGGCAGCTTGTGTTGGGAAGCCATGCAGAGGTAGGAGGAAACCAAAGAGAAGAAAAGAAAATTAGATCCGAAGGAAAAAAAAATGTACCCTCTCCCGGAGCAACACGCTCATCTGTGTGACACAGGTCCCTTTGCTTGGAGGTAACCGCTTAACTATAAAACGGCCCTGGGTCCTCTCTTTCCAAGGAGAATTTATGAATACAGACGCTGAAACCCCGCCCCCTGGCTAATCTTTTCTGAGCTGACAGCAGCTGGAAGAGTCAGTGCTTATTCCTCGGCACTGTGGTTAATGGGTTTATCTGGGCTAGGATCACACTTTTTCACTCTTCCCTTCTCTTGCTCTAGGACAAGTAATTCAAGAATCATAACTTTATTTCAGGATTCATGAATTCAAAACCTATTAGAAGTTCAAAAGGTTTTTCTTTAAACCAGCATCTGTAAGAAGTTCAATAATGGTTAGGGAAGCTACCATTCTTTTCCAAGGAAGAAAGTGGTGGTAAGCAAGGTAACTGTGGGCTGTGATTGGAGGGGACAAGATTCAGTCCAAGGCCACCGTATGAAGAATAAAACCAACAAAACCAGTCATGTCTTTAGGAGTAAAAATATTTGACAAAAATTTTCCAAGAAAGAAAAGTCTGGTGATTCTGCCTTTTCATGGTTTAACTCTAAACTCAGGAGAGTATTTTCTAAGAATCCTAAAAACTGAAAACCTGCTTGGGGCAGTTATTTTAAGGTGACCAACTCAGAGTCCTCCTCCAAAAGAGCAGCAGCAGTCACAGGACAGTCACAGGAAAGGGCATGAGTTTGGGGGCAGGGAGCTCCAACCTCTGCCAGTTGCTTCACTGTCCGTCTGGATAAGCCAACGCTGTCTCAAGCTGCATCTGACTGATTCAGCTGATACTTGCTTATTTGGTCCTGCGTGTCACTTTTCAGTTTCTTGGCTAACAGAAAAACACAAGGATGCCCACACGCTGGAGGTGGATGAGCGAGGGGAGACGCGATCAGAGAGTGCCGGTCTTCAGTTCTTATCTTCCCTAAGAAAAGAGTCTTTGGAGGAATTCCATCAAAGGAGGGAGAGGCTCTGCAGTACGTGTCTGCAGACCTGCTGTGCAAAGGGTCCGGGAAACCTCTTAGGAGGCTATTACCATCGCCAACGTGAGTGAGAACGTTGTCACGAGCAAGGACAAGTGGTCACTGGATATACTTTGAAGATAGAGCCTGCATAACTCACTGATGATTCAATAGTGAGTATGAGAGGGAAAAAAGAAGGCGAAGGTAACTCCAAGGTTTCGGGCCTTCGTGGAAATACAGTCATTAACTGAGACTGCGGAAGGAGCAGGTTAAGGTCAGAAAACACATGAAATATCAAAAGCCCAGCTTTGACAGATTCAGATGTCTGTTAGATGTCCAAATGGATATGCGAGCTAAAAATAGATGGAATAGATGCCTAACGACTGAATCTGGAGGCACTCCATCATTAGAGAGCAGGATAGCAAGAAAACAGGGGGAAAATGGACAGGGAAGAACAGCTGAAGAAAATGAGAAAAACTAGGACAGTGTAATTTTGGAGAACTCAGGTGAAAGGAAAAAGGCACTGAGCTACCTGCTTCTGTGGTCAGGTCAGTTGGAGACTGAGATTCTATCACTGGATTTAGCAATGTGAAGACCATCCACCAGTGATCGGCAAGGGTCCACTTCTGCTGAGGGATTTCAGGGAGGTGGCAGAATGATGGCCTGGTTGGAATATTTTCAAGAAAGAAGCGGTAGAGAGAAACCGGAATCAGCCAGAGCAGAAATCCCATTCCAGGAGTTTGGCCACAAAAGGAAAGAGTGACATGGCTATTGTGAAAGGGGCTCGGACGGTAAAGAAGCTTGGGGTGCACAGCCCTTGGGAGCTGGCGCTCAGAATCACAGGGAGCCTAGAGAGTGGGGTGAGAAATGACCCCAGGCGCCTGGGCTTCCACGAGGGGAACCGGCCGTGCTGAGATCAGTCCCTCTGACCCCAGCTCTATCCTCTGCCTGTGGAGTACAGAAATCTCAGGAAACGCGGGAGGCAGAGGGATGCTGCAAAGAGCAGGATGGGTTATGGAGCCTGCCTGACTCCAGACACTTTACCCCAAGGGGCATTTGATGTGCGAATCACAGACTAAGTTCAATCACTGTCAGCACTCGAAAGTCATAAAACACCATGCTGCTGCTGCTAAGTCGCTTCAGTCGTGTCCGACTCTGTGCGACCCCATAGACGGCAGCCCACCAGACTCCCCCGTCCCTGGGACTCTCCAGGCAAGAACACTGGAGTGGGTTGCCATTTCCTTCTCCAATGCATGAAAGTGAAGAGTGAAAGTGAAGTCGCTCAGTCGTGCCTGACTCTTTGCGACCCCATGGACTGCAGCCCATCAGGCTCCTCCATCCATGGGATTTTCCAGGCAGGAGTACTGGAGTGGGGTGCCATTGCCTTCTATTAAAACTGTCCTAAAAATCAAACTTCCCTGGACTATGTGAACTATCATGAGTTGAGACTAACTTTGAGTACAATTAGTTTAAATATACCTCTTTCTCAAAAAGAATATTCCATGTATTACATAATCCTTTACCCCTATCTCTTACATTTGATAAATTTATAGAGTGATTACAATCATCCACTTGATTGAGTGTTAGCAGTTTACTAAAGTGAGGCACAACTGTATTTAGGAAAAGGAAGTGTTTCGTTGGCCNCTGCTCTGCCTTCTTTCTGATGCTCCCATGTGATCCTCCTCTGAGCTGTTAAACACTGGCCCATGGCAGGAGCAGCTGCATCGCACTGGGGTGTGAAATTATCCTTAAGCATATTTGGTGGAAGAGTTAAGTTTAGTCACCGTTGTCACAAAAGTAATTGCAAGGACAGTGGAGCGACCGAGTGGACCTGGTGTCACTTGGACAAAATAAGAATTCCTGGTTTCTCTGTTTTGTAAATATATATTCTGAGTGGTATTTAAAATAAAGCTTTCTATTAACAATTTTTATCAAAGATGTAGAGGAACAATTTTTATCAAAGATGTAGAGGGTGAAAAGAATTTAAGATATACATTCAGCTTCACCTCCTCTCTTACCCCATTTTGCATCTCTCATCTCTGAGAATAGAGCATGACGCCCCCATATCACAAGGCTATCTGGAGATGTCTCGTCTAAGCATCCTTAGGAGAGTGACATCACAATCATTAGGATTGTGGCACAATTTAAAAACACTTGAGGTCAGTTGCACAGATATTAATGGTTATGAAACTACTACCACCGTAATTCTACCAAGGAGCAGAGGTCGGTGGTCCGCTGATGACACACTGTGGGGTTGACCTGGAGTTCAACACGGAAATTGGAGCAATGGATTAGCCCCTGAATGAAAATTATCCTTATCTACACAGCGATAATATAGAGAAATGAGCTGATTTCTTTCAGAGAGTTGGGGGCCTCCTTTGTTCTTCTCACTGCTGATTTCCTCCTTAATAGCATGCTTGAGAAGCACCAGTGGGAGGAAACCAAGACTGAGAGAAAGGCATCTTGATCCTGACCCCATCTCAATTTCCCGGGTCTCTTTTCTCCCCTATGATAATTATAACTGCCCTGGTCCTCTTGATTCCGAAGTCATTAACCTGCTTTTATTTTGTGTTGGATTTTTCTCTTGACATCTTTATTTAAATGTATGTAAATATATGTAAAGTGACCATCCCAAAGCTCAGTGCAATGACTTTGTGGACCTGACCCCCACCCCACCCCACCCCCACACAAACACAGTCAGAAACATTATTAGCACCGTTTGGGGGAAAAGAGGTCCTACAAGGTTAAACAACGGTTTAAGAGGCTAGACCAGTGTTGAAACCAGGTCTGCCTTCAAAGCCTACACAGGTTCTCCTAAAAGAGAATCTGCTACACAAACCTGAGGCCATATCGAGAGGCTTCTCTATGATATTTCAAGATGTTTTCTTATAAAGACACTGTAGAAAATTTGCATTCTCCCTACACATCTGATAAACGTATGCATGCTGGAATTTTGGTGACTGTCTTTAAAGTTAATATGAGCACACCGGCACGCTGTTATCATTTGGATGAAAAAGCTGAAATGAAACATTGTCGTAGATTTAAGGTCCACGTCTGTACCCCAGCATTCCCCCTTTACAGCTCGTTCTCCGTGGAGTAGACAGATTCTCTGCCAAGTAATGTAAGTTCCGTCAACAAAATCTTCCAGCGGTTTCCTGTGCGTTCCAAGTTGTGTCGGTCGTGTCTGACTCTTTGCGACCCCAAGGACAGTAGCCCACCGGCCCCTCTGTCCATGGGATTTCCAGACAAGAATACTGGAGTGGGTTGCCATGCCCTTCTCCAGGAGATTTTCCTGCTCCAAGGATCAAACTCAGATCTCCTGCACTGCAAACAGATTTATTTTTAATGTCTGAGCCACTGTCATTCAGAGAAAATCCAAACTCTTTACTTCACTTAATGGCTCCCCACCCCAGTGTTCTTGCCTGGAAAATCCCATGGACAGAGGAGCCTGGTAGGCTGCAGTCCATGGGGTCGCTAGGAGTTGGACATGACTGAGTGACTTCCCTTTCACTTTTCACTTTCGTGCACTGGAGAAGGAAATGGCAGCTCACTCCAGTGTTCTTGCCTGGAGAATCCCAGGGACGGGGAGCCCAGTAGGCTGCTGTCTGTGGGGCCGCGCAGAGTCAGACGCGACTGAGGCGACGCAGCAGCAGCAGCATGAGAGCACGTGGCCTGCTTCTTCCGTCCAGCCTTTCACTTCTCCCACCTGCCTGCCTGGGCCCCTACTCCCGGAGGTCAGTCTCCTCATCTGGAATTTTTTCTCTCATGTTTTTAACAGTGCTTTAAAAAAAAAAAAAGAACAGGCACTCATAAAGCAAATGCAAATACTTTTGAATAAGCGGATGCTGGCGCTGGATAATACTATTCTGATGGTTGAGAGATTGTGGAAAGAAAAAAAGAGACAAAGAAACGGGCAGACCTAATACGTAAGTGATATAATAATGAAGAAAAGGTCAAATCATAGCATGTTACATTGGCTGAATGAATGTGTCTCAGAAGTTAACATTTAAAAGGTGGAAGATGTGGGTGTTCACACACACGCACAGTGGTATTAGACATGCTGAAGAAGGATCTTGCCAGAGTCACAATGTAAAGATTGCTTTAATTTCTTCAAAATAGCATCATCAGCCATATTAAGGATGCTAATTTGAACTTTCTTGTATACTTCTGTTTGAGTTCAACTTGAACTCAGATTATATCAAAACATGTTTTCATATTATTAGGTACATTTATGTTTACTTATAGAATTGAGTATGCAATTGCATATTTATGTTTAATATTCTACATGAATATAAATTAGACGTTGACGAGCCCAGTGAACTTCCACTCAGCGTCTTCCAACATAACCCAGCATCATCATGTGCCGTGCTCAGGCGTGTCTGACTCTTGGCGACCCCAGGGACTGTAGCCCACCAGCTCCTCTGTCCATGGAATTCTCCAGGCAAGAATACTGGAGTGAGTTGCCATTTCCTACCCCAGGAGATCTTCTGAAACAACTTAAATCAACTTAAATGGGCCCACACCTTCCTTAAGTCTGGGAAATGCTGCTGTTTCCCATGCTGTCTCCTCCTTCACACCTCTAGAACATCCTTTGAAGTCGNTCCTACCCCAGGAGATCTTCCGAAACAACTTAAATCAACTTAAATGGGCCCACACCTTCCTTAAGTCTGGGAAATGCTGCTGTTTCCCATGCTGTCTCCTCCTTCACACCTCTAGAACATCCTTTGAAGTCGATCAGTTCTTTAATTAAATATCAGGTATGAATTGTGCTTAAAATAAATCAGATAAATCATTGAGAAGCACTATTGTGTGTCACAAAGTCATAAGCATATCACCCTCCAAGTAATTAGTGATAAACGTCCCAGGAAGGAGAATGTTTGCTACACAATGGATCAAATCAGCGGTTCTCAAAGTGGGGTCACAAAACTAGCATCAGTAACTCCTGGAACTTGCTAGAAATGCACTTTTTTCAGCTCCATCCCAGTTCTGCTGCCCCCAGAAATCTAAGAGTGAGACCCCACTGCCAGGGTCCTAACAAGCCTTCCATCCCCAGTTGATCCCAGTGACCCCTAACTTTGAAGCCACCAGAGGAGATAATGGCTCAGCTAATACTAAGAATTTAGCTATATAGTACAGTACTAACTTTCCTCCAAAGGGCTTCCTTTACAGTGATCTTTTTACTCTAATTAAAAAAAAAAAAAAATGTGTTTCCCCTTAACATGCATCATATCTTTCTAGATGTCTCTTTTTCTTGGTCTTTTCTTTAGGCTACAAAGGTCAATGCCAATCAAGCAGTTAAAATACATTTTGGGTACACAGGCTGTGTCTACAGGATCCCAAATCAAGCAGTTAAGTCGATCATCTAATTCAATTAAGCATGAAAGTGAAAAGTGAAGGTATACACTGCCCCTGCTAGCCTCTGCCTGCAGGGCAACGCCAGAATAAGCCTGACAAGAATTCAGCATTGGGTAGTCCCACTCTGCAGAGCCGTCTCTGCAATCAGGTCTAAGTGTCCCAGAAGCCACCGCGGGGATTCAGAACGTTTGCGTCTCACCCTGGCCAGCACCCTGCCGTCACCGTTGCTGGTCAGGCCCCCTAGAGCCCCACAGTCTGAAAGCTCTCACGGAATAGGCATCATCACAGCCAGGAAGCCTATAGAGGGCACGAGCTGCATTCAAGTTGCACAGTCACTTGTCTTGAATTAGTCTGTGGGAGAAATGAAAATGCAGCATCCTCAAGAAAGATCAGGAAAAGGCCAATTATATCCCTCTTAAAAATACCATTTAAAATAATAAATTGTTTCCCCACAAACACACTTCCTCATCGGCCTCTGAGTGAGCTCCCATATTGTTTAAAACAACAATGGAGAGCCTCTTCTCCAAAGAAAGACACCATGTGACCCCACAAGCCCTCCAGGAGAACAAAATAACTCGGGCGTTCATCCTGGAGGCGGGGTCCCTCAGCAGCAGGGAGCTTGGCCCTGGAGAAGGCATGTCACACCAGGTCCCCCCACAAAATCATCAGCTGGGAGACAAAGTGGCTCCCGCGGAGCCCAGAGGCACGACACAGCTGGGAAGCCGAAGCCGTCTCTCCGAGGAGGCAGCTTGTGTTGGGAAGCCATGCAGAGGTAGGAGGAAACCAAAGAGAAGAAAAGAAAATTAGATCCGAAGGAAAAAAAAATGTACCCTCTCCCGGAGCAACACGCTCATCTGTGTGACACAGGTCCCTTTGCTTGGAGGTAACCGCTTAACTATAAAACGGCCCTGGGTCCTCTCTTTCCAAGGAGAATTTATGAATACAGACGCTGAAAAGCCGCCCCCTGGCTAATCTTTTCTGAGCTGACAGCAGCTGGAAGAGTCAGTGCTTATTCCTCGGCACTGTGGTTAATGGGTTTATCTGGGCTAGGATCACACTTTTTCACTCTTCCCTTCTCTTGCTCTAGGACAAGTAATTCAAGAATCATAACTTTATTTCAGGATTCATGAATTCAAAACCTATTAGAAGTTCAAAAGGTTTTTCTTTAAACCAGCATCTGTAAGTTCAATAATGGTTAGGGAAGCTACCATTCTTTTCCAAGGAAGAAAGTGGTGGTAAGCAAGGTAACTGGGGGCTGTGATTGGAGGGGACAAGATTCAGTCCAAGGCCACCGTATGAAGAATAAAACCAACAAAACCAGTCATGTCTTTAGGAGTAAAAATATTTGACAAAAATTTTCCAAGAAAGAAAAGTCTGGTGATTCTGCCTTTTCATGGTTTAACTCTAAACTCAGGAGAGTATTTTCTAAGAATCCTAAAAACTGAAAACCTGCTTGGGGCAGTTATTTTAAGGTGACCAACTCAGAGTCCTCCTCCAAAAGAACAGCAGCAGTCACAGGACAGTCACAGGAAAGGGCATGAGTTTGGGGGCAGGGAGCTCCAACCTCTGCCAGTTGCTTCACTGTCCATCTGGATAAGCCAACGCTATGTCTCAAGCTGCATCTGACTGATTCAGCTGATACTTGCTTATTTGGTCCTGCGTGCCACTTTTCAGTTTCTTGGCTAACAGAAAAACACAAGGATGCCCACACGCTGGAGGTGGATGAGCGAGGGGAGACGCGATCAGAGAGTGCCGGCAGGGCCAGGGCACATAGCAGCCTGAAGCCATGGTCTTCAGTTCTTATCTTCCCTAAGAAAAGAGTCTTTGGAGGAATTTCATCAAAGGAGGGAGAGGCTCTGCAGTACGTGTCTGCAGACCTGCTGTGCAAAGGGTCCGGGAAACCTCTTAGGAGGCTATTACCATCGCCAACGTGAGTGAGAACGTTGTCACGAGCAAGGACAAGTGGTCACTGGATATACTTTGAAGATAGAGCCNATTACCATCGCCAACGTGAGTGAGAACGTTGTCACGAGCAAGGACAAGTGGTCACTGGATATACTTTGAAGATAGAGCCTGCATAACTCACTGATGATTCAATAGTGAGTATGAGAGGGAAAAAAGAAGGCGAAGGTAACTCCAAGGTTTCGGGCCTTCGTGGAAATACAGTCATTAACTGAGACTGCGGAAGGAGCAGGTTAAGGTCAGAAAACACATGAAATATCAAAAGCCCAGCTTTGACAGATTCAGATGTCTGTTAGATGTCCAAATGGATATGCGAGCTAAAAATAGATGGAATAGATGCCTAACGACTGAATCTGGAGGCACTCCATCATTAGAGAGCAGGATAGCAAGAAAACAGGGGGAAAATGGACAGGGAAGAACAGCTGAAGAAAATGAGAAAAACTAGGACAGTGTAATTTTGGAGAACTCAGGTGAAAGGAAAAAGGCACTGACTTACCTGCTTCTGTGGTCAGGTCAGTTGGAGACTGAGATTCTATCACTGGGTTTAGCAATGTGAAGACCATCCACCAGTGATCGGCAAGGGTCCACTTCTGCTGAGGGATTTCAGGGAGGTGGCAGAATGATGGCCTGGTTGGAATATTTTCAAGAAAGAAGGGGTAGAGAGAAACCGGAATCAGCCAGAGCAGAAATCCCATTCCAGGAGTTTGGCCACAAAAGGAAAGAGTGACATGGCTATTGTGAAAGGGGCTCAGACGGTAAAGAAGCTTGGGGTGCACGGCCCTTGGGAGCTGGCGCTCAGAATCACAGGGAGCCTAGAGAGTGGGGTGAGAAATGACCCCAGGCGCCTGGGNGAGAATGGTAATCTGGTCACGTGCATCAGGGTACAAACCAGTTGCTTCAGTTTGGATTTAGAAGGAACTGCTTCCCTCCTGGGGCTTCCCAGGAGGCATTAGTGGTAGAGTCTGCCTGCCAATGCAGGAGACACCAGAGATGCAGGTCCAACCCCTGGGTCAGGAAGATGCCCTGGAGAAAGACATGGCAGCCCACTCCAGTGCTCTTGCCTGGAGAATCCCACGGACGGAGGAGCCTGGCAGGCTACAGTCCACAGGGTCGCAAAGAGCTGGACACGACTGAAGCGACTTAGCATACACGTACACTTCTTTTGTCTGTGGGATTTTCCAGGGGAGAATACTGGAGTGGAGCCATTTCCTTTTCCAAGGGATCTTCCCGACCTGAGAATGTACTCAGGTCTCCTGCACCGCAGGCAGATTCTTTACCGACTGAGCTACGAGGGAAGCCCCTTTCATATATTAGACACCATGCAATTAAATGAGTGGGTCATGTTTCTATGTATCTTCCTCTGAGTCACAAGATTCCAAGTCGTTCTTGGAGAGAAGATTTTAGGCCCACTGGATCGACCTTCAAATGCTTAGTGTACGTTATAGCAGTCCACAAACCTAGGGCTGATTCTTGAGTGATGCAAAATAGACGTTCATTAAATTGTCTACAGTCAGTGAGAGCCTTCTTCTCATTGTGAACAGAGCAATGGAGTCATAGCTGGATGTTTCGTCCAAGGCACTCAGGTAAAACCTCATAGCACAATTTCCTTTATGTGCATCAGCGTTACTATGAAGACATAGGAGACAATAGCTGCTGTCGTTGAGAAGTTTATATAAACGCAGTTCAGAGGGCGCCACTGTGCTGGGCATTGTCTACGGATGGGAGAGCTGCAGTGAATGAGGCGGGGTAAGCCCTGTCCTCAGGGAGCGCACAGCGGAACACAGAAGGAGGATGCTGATTCTCAGATGCCCCAAACACAGTGTTTGTTTGACTCTCAGAGAAGAGATGAACAATCCAGGCTGAGTGTGAGCCACGTCTTTTCTGTGACAACGGGGAGGCGTCCCTGTTCTTATCAGCCTGCCTGGCTTGGAACCTGACTTCATCGCATTGAACATCAATGAATTATGACTTGAGAATAGTATGATCTTCTGGCTGTACAGGAAAGCATTTCACCTAGCAAGCCAGGTGCTTCCAAAATGCTTCCAAATGCAGAAAATACTTGTTACCTGTGTTGACAATTTCACACCGTCTTGTCACACCACATCTGCAGAAGATAGCAGAATAATTTGTGGGGCTAGATCTCAAACCCATTCTTTTGTTTACTCATTAAACAAATACTTACAATGAAGTAGAGTAAGGAGCAGGGCGGAAGACAAAGCCGGAAATGGAACCAGGGTTGCTAAAAGGTAATAGGAATGAACACGCTGTTGAAGGTTTTATATGCTGGGCCACAGAGTTTAGAATTTATCCTGCAGGTAACAGGTACCCCTGAAAGTTTTGAGCTGGGTAATGCCATCATTAAATTTGAGTTCTCAAAATATCACTCTGGTGGGAGTATAGATCTATTCAAGAAGGGAGGCATAAAGTTTTCTTAGAAAGCTATTTCAGTATCTAGGGGAAATGTTAAGGGTCTGAAATACGTAGCGTCAAAAGAGGAATAAACAGAGGTGACGCCTTTAAGAGTCACTTGAGAAATGGACTCTTCAGAATGTTGAGACTAACTGAATATGGGGATGGGTCTGAAAAGAAATTATTCGAGTAACTCCAAAGGATCAGATGATCCCATGATGTGAGTCATAAATTCTAATCTACATACGTCAGAATTATCCGCAGCTTTTTATAAAAACACAGGTGCCCCAACCCACCCTGAGATATTACGAAAGAGCAGGACTGGAGTGAAGCCAGGCATCTGCATTTTTCACAGCTCTCACAGGTGGGGCTGATTGGAGCCAGGACGGGAAAAGCACTGAGACAGGGACACAGGAAACCTGAGACTGGGCGTGAAGAAGAAAGACAGCTTTCCTTTTGAACAGAATGCAGTATGGGTGCTTCTGGAATTGAAAGACGCAGAAGGGAGCTGAGTCTCCTCCATGCGTGCAGTCCCGTGCCTGGCATACGAGGGCATTCCATCGGTGTTTATTTAACAGAAGGAATGGACATTGACAGGCAACCAAAATCACGGGAGTGGAAGATTATGTAGAGCATACACCGAGATGCATCGGGTCACAAGGGAAAGAGACGAGGCTTGGCCAACAGGAGGTGCTCCCAAACTGCAGCTCTGCCGCTCACTGGCCGTGGGACTTGGAACAAGGTACTCAGCCTCTCTGAGACTCAGCGTCCTCAGCTACGAAGTGGAGAGTATAACGCTGCATGTCCAGTGATTTCGAAAGAAACAACTTAATATGCATGAATATATGTATCACTACATCTTGTAATCAGTATGTGAATCACCTAGGATTGATCCTGAACTCAATCCATGGTAATTATTGATATACTCCCTAAGTGTTATACTTCCATGGATTCAGAAGGGAGTGAGATCTTCCAGGAAAGATTCATTAGTTAAAGGACAGTGATGTAACCTTGAAGTATTGTACATGAAAATTAAGAGGGCAAACAATAAAAATAAGACACGGTGGGAAGAGAGAATGTGGAAGAGAGACGCAATTTAAGGCAGAGGGAATGCGGACAAGCAATTTCAGGAAGGGAAGAGTACCCAGCAGGGCCAAGTGCGTGGGGAAGCCAAGTGGGCATCAGCTTGACCAGTGGATTTGGCATCTTGTTGGTCCTGGGTGGCTTTACTAATGACAGTTACACTGATTTGATCAAGTGGATTGAGAAGCACACAGCAGTGGAACAAGTCCAAACACCAGGCATGCCCTTCTCTTTCAACAAATTTAATGTTCAAGACAAATATTGAGGGTAGGAGCTAAGGAGGGATCAGAGTTGAAGACATATCACCAGGTCTTGAGGACAAAAAAAGTATCACTAGATGGCTTTAAGGCTAGTCATCTACTCTGCCTCCAGTACCAAGAACACTGCCTGCCACATCCTAGATCTGGTAACTCTGGTTCTTCTGTAGGTGAAGGAGTATGGTATTTGAGTGAGAGAGAGAAGGACAGAGAGGAATTCTAAGCCAGAAGCAGCTTAGCAGTGGAGGAGAGCCTGAGGCTGCGGGAAGGGGAGGGCTGAAGGCAGTTCTCATTCCATCTCTAACCACCGCACTGGGTTCCAGCAAGTTTACCTGGAAACTTGGCCCTAGAATACACCCAAAACCCCACGATATGGGTCCCTCTTTATGGGTCAAGGGGGAACAGGAACGCCATTCTCTTGCCTCATTTCAGCCCCTATTTGCTGGTCTTCCCACCCTCCGCCTTTTGTCCCCTCCTGCCTGGTCCTTGATAGATTCGCTCCCAGGTTTGGACCTACAGCCCCAGAGGGACGGTCTTGACCTTGCAGTCTTCCTTGGGGTCACAGTTCTTAACATAGCAGTTAGCGAGTAATCAAGACTAAAAGGAGAAATGCCATATCCCCAGTGCTGTCACCTCAGAAAAAAGCTGTCAGGACTGTGGGTGCCGCCAGCCAAGCAGAGTCTCAGTAGCCTCCAGTCAGTTTCCAACCCTCAGACTTATCCATCCCCTGGTGACATGCAAACACTTTAAGCCTGTGGATAGATGGAGGGGAGATGCCTCCGACAGCACCTTTCTAAGGTGAATGAAGTATACAGAAATCAGAGCTCACATGCACACTCACACACGCGTGCACAGATGCAGACTCACCCGACGCTTTTCACCCCGACGGTTCCTTTGCTGCAACTGAAGGCTCCTCCCACCGGCTCCACCTGCACCTGCCTTCTCTAACGCCCACCTTGTCCGGAAACAGCTGCTCCACTGCGATTTGCCTTTTCTATTTCCCACTCACGTTCAGGGTCTCAGCATACCTCATGCCATTGATAAAAGAATCTATTTAGATTTGATAATGACTGCTATCAATCGAAGTAACGGGTTCTTCCAGAGGACACATTTGATGTAAACGAGGTTACCAGTCACAGTGAGTCTTGGGAGAGTCCCATCGTTGGAACTGCAATCAGTTCTAGAGGTAAGAAGATGCTCAGAGCAGGAAGCCTTGGCAAGAGACCAAGGCTCAGGCTGATGGAATCTGTCACTCTCAAGAGATAAGTAAGTAAGAAGGAAACGGCATCCCACTCCAGTATTCTTGCCTGGGAAATCCCATGGACAGAGGTACCTGGTGGGCTAGAGTCCATGGAGTTCCAAAGGGTCAGATACAACTGAACCACTAAGCAACAAGTAAATTGGAAAACACGTATTTCAAGCAACACAGGCCTTTTGCCATGAATTTAAGAAATAAGATAAAACTTCACCAGTTCCTATTAATCTGCAAAACGTTTTTCCTGAGAGAAAATAAAGAAAGGATTACTGTAGTGGGGCTTTATCAACTCCCTCATGTTTCCTGTTTGTTTGTATCAATCTCCAGGAGAGAGAAAAGAAAAGGCAAGGATTTGAAATGAGTGAACACTGAATATAAATCTGCAAAATATTGAGATATTTCTTCAGCATCTTTAATTTTCTCAGGCTCCTTTGGAAACCATTTTGCCTTTTATTGAAAGATGTTTAAGGGAAAATGTATACAGAATTAAGACAGGCATCAGCAATGAAAAGGTATCATCAAAACAAAGTGTTTAAATAAAAGAGAAAAGTGAAACCATGGAAGGCTTTGAAATGTCCACACCAGCTGGGCCACGCTGCCCGCAGTATATCCTGGCCGTCGCTGAGCTCATTACAAAACGGCATTTTGCAGCGTGTCTAATGAAGTGTCCTTATAACGTTAAAACACAAAATGAACATTTTAAGATATTCATTTTAATACAATCAATGATCCATTTTCATGGGGCCTTCCCTGCCGCTGGAGAGCTTTAAAAGTTTAGATGGCACACTGCGGAGCCAGCTGGCCAGAAAGGTCACCCCCTTGCCTTTCCAGCTCTTTTTAGAGTTCGCTGCCCTGGCTTTTATTTTATTTAGAAACATATATTTGACCAAAATTTTCATTCTTCAGAAATTTTGCCCCAATGACTCTCAGAAATTAATTTCCCTGAACCCTCAGGGCTCCTACAAATAGACATACAGCACTTTCAGAGCAACCTGGTAAAAAGTGAGAACGTTTCCACCTTTTTCCAAATGACACAAAACAAGCTGTGTCACTCTAAGAAAACGAGGAGCAGCGCGCGCGTCCAGGCACAGGCCCCAAGGCCTCGGGAGCCCACAGCCCGCTCTGCTGCCTTCCTCCTCACTGCTGGAACAAAGCTGGCCAATGTTATTTTATTTCCACTGAAACTTAAATGTATCTTTTCCTATCATCTTAATAATCAGTAGTTCACTAAATCATTAAGCCATTTTAAAACAAAAAAGATTCTGGAGGTAAAAATATCTACTCTTTTGAAAAATGAATGGCTTATAATAGCTATTTTTAAAAGGCAGGTCTACATATTCAAGAAAAGCAGAATATTTACCAAAAAGCAAATGACAGCTCTCTTTCTCTGTCTATCTCTTTCTCTCATAAACACACACACACACACACACACACACACACACGTGTGTTGCTTTTTCCAAATACAGAGAATAAATATTCTTGAGCTTTCCTTAGTCAGTCTAACAAATGCTTGAGGGGGTCAGTGCAGACTTGAGCATGAGAACTCTACTCAGGCCCTTCTCCTCCAGAAGAGTAGTTAAGATAATCAGGAAAGAAGAGCTGGAGTCGCCGCAGGGAACGCTGCCGAAGGTGGTCAGGGTCAGTCACCTTCACAATTAAGTATGAAATGAGGTATGAGCTTCCACAGGAAAGAAACGTCTGCATCCCAGTTTGAGCTCCCTAAGCCACATAAACTTGAAACCCATCCTAGGTCAACCTTCAGTGGGAGGTCATCAAAATAATTGCCCCCTGCCAGCTCAAGGCGCGCTCTGGGTCTTTCTTCAGCACTCATCGCCGTGACCTCCTCGTTTTCTTCTCCCAGGCTGGCCTAAACGGGCTCTAATGAAGCCGCCTGGTGTGCTTCCACCAGCAGGACGGCAGGGAGAAGGTCCAGGCACGGGAGAGCCTGTCTCCTGTCTAGGCATGCCCCACACAGGCTCTGTGGCCTTAGGCAAGTTGCTCGACTTCTGACTCATTTTTAAAATGGGAATAATAATAATGGGAACCCACTCCAGTATTCTTGCCTGGAGAATCCCATGGACAGAAAATTCAGGCGGGCTATAGCCCATGGGGTCGCAACAGTGCTGGGCAAGACTTAGCAGCTAAACAACAAATAAAAATTGCACAGTTGTTTCAAGGATTGATTTTTCAATCTACACATGTGGTCTTTCCTGCTGCTGCTGCTGCTAAGTCACTTCAGTCGTGTCCGACTCTGTGCGACCCCATAGACGGCAGCCCACCAGGCTCCCCCGCCCCTGGGATTCTCCAGGCAAGAACACTGGAGTGGGTTGCCATTTCCCTGGGTGACACTCAAATGGTAGCTATTATTATATAAATAAGCCACCCATTTATTACCTGATGGGAGTTTATGCAGAGGTAGACTAATTTTAAAAACCAGCCTAAGTCAATGTTCCCATAAGTTCCAATAAGTTAAAAAAAAAAAAAAAACCTTAATGTACAGAGATTTCTACTGGGCTTCCCAGTGGTGCTAGTGATAAAGAATCTGCCTGCCAATGCAGAAGTTACAAGAGAGATGGATTTATCCCTGGATCAGGAAGATCCCCTAGAGAAGGGAATTGCAAGCCACTCCAGTTTTCTTGCTGGGAAGATCCCATGGGCAGAGGAGCCTGGTGGGCTACAGTCCACAAGGTCGCAAAGAGCTGGACACGACTGAAGCAACCAAGCACACACGTGACGATCTCAGGAAGCAATTATCCTAAACGTTCTTATTCCTTCCTAAATTGCCTTAAAAGGCAAAACAGACAGCGACATGACCAAGCAGCGCAGCTTAGAAGCGGGGTTTGCCAGTTGTGACGTATGGCCCGAGTCTTCCGTGCACTTGCTCTTCTGAACCACAGTTTACTGAAATGGCCACACCAGCTCATTCATGCAGTATCTGCGCTGCTTTGGCGCAATGATGGCAAAGCTGAGTAGCTGCTGCAGACATGTGTGGCCTATAAAAGCGTAAGATATTTCCTCTCTGGCCTCTTACTAGAAAAGGTTTGCCAACCTCTGGTTTACAACTTTAGATTAAAACACTTCTATTATTAGAGAAGACGTTTCTATTTCCTGCTAGCCACATTTATAAGTGCAACATTACAGCAAGCAGCAATACCGAAGTCACTTACTTGGTCTGATGCCCAGAGAGATGTGTGGATGGACTGGAAACTGAAGGTGTCCAGAAGAGTCTGGGAAAGACAAAATATCCGGCAACAAAATTATAATATTAAAGGAAGGGAGAGGAAAGATGCTCACTGCAAATAGTAGAAACCAAGTTTTCTTTCTTTGGAAAATTCAACTGCTCCAAACAGGGCCAAGAGCAGGTGGAAACTGAAATACTCTGGCATAGAATGCAAAGGGAGACCAAAATCCTGAGTCAAGATCAATAATATTTCATGTATTTTTAAAAATCAATATTGATAC
>SJYW01029490.1:215430-227599 GCA_006410735.1 Raphicerus campestris
CACTCTGTTTGCCTCCTGACCTCTTGCTGCAGAGAATTCCACATACGAAACTAATGATGTATTCCCCATCATTAGATCTAAACGTACTGCCTGCTAATTTTATTGAGTGTCTCTCTGCTCTTATATTAGAGAAGAGTGTAAAAGGGGGCAACTCATTCATTTCACTGTGCCCTTCATTGGAATCCCTTATGGAGCTTCTTTCCTTTCCTTATGTTCAGCTGAAAAATTTGTCGGTTTGCATTTTGAGGGGGCTGATTATTAGTGTGTTTTTAAAAAGTGGAGATGTAGTAACAAAGCCATCTCCATATTTACTGCTGTAAAAAGCTAACCCCAAACCCAACAATTGTGTGTTAATTCCGATTTATTTCTGGGAGGCTTGAACAGTTATTGTGGTGGGTCAGCATGCCCGTTTGGGGTTTTAATTCTGCCTCGGACGATGTCTCTTCTGCAAGTTGTCAAACACCATTAGGGGTCTTCGGTGACATTTCTCTGTTCATTCCGTGTCTTTTATTTCCATGGCAAAATTCTGGCAGCCTGAAGCTGAATATGAAGCTCTTTTTCTGTTCGTTTGTTTATAAACAAGTAGAAAGGTCTTTGTCTTTGTACAGACAAAAAAAGGGCAAAAGACGACTTCCTGAAACACAGCTGCATGTCAGCCACAGCGTATGAGGCCTCCCTGACAGGAGCGTAAAGGACTGCAGATTTCGTTACTTCCCCGGACACGGGGGAGAGAGGGTTGCATGAGGTCCCTGGTGGCACACTATCGCAGCATTGAAAATAATTTTTTATAAGACTCTTACGTGTTAAGTGAAGTGAAAGGAAAGTCGTTCAGTCGTGTCCAACTCTTTGTGACCCATGGACTTTCCAGTCCATGGAATTCTCCAGGCTGGAACACTGGAGTGGGCAGCCTTTCCCTTCTCCAGGGAATCTTCCCGACCCAGGGATCGAACCCAGGTTATGTATTACTCTGGCTCAATTCTCTGTAAAAAGCACAGAGGACTGAGGCTGAAACTGGATCGCTAGCTCTCTCTCTGTTCTATTAATACGCCCTCCNCGACCCAGGGATCGAACCCAGGTTATGTATTACTCTGGCTCAATTCTCTGTAAAAAGCACAGAGGACTGAGGCTGAAACTGGATCGCTAGCTCTCTCTCTGTTCTATTAATACGCCCTCCATCCCGCATCAGTCACAGTGCTGGCCTTTCCAAAGATTCTGTGGCTACTGCCACAGTAATTTTGAATTTGAGGAAAACAGTTCATTTTGCTGAAGTGACAATGTTTTGTTTTAGTGACTTTTTGTTTTAGCGTCATCAGAAAAGGCACATCTCTTCTCTGTCCACTTCTGAAATGGTAACCCATGGAATATTGACCATGAGGGATATCCCCGACTACTGCTGCCTGAAAGGCATTCCCTTGATCTGCTCCAACGGGGGTCCCTTCTTGGGACCAAGGGAGGCCCCCAGTTCAGGGGGGCTACTGAGTTTGCAGTTAATGCAGTCAAGAGAGCTGGTTGACAGAGCTATAGTGGTAAGCAGTCCTTTCCAAACTAATGAGAGATGACTAAAATCCATCTGTAATCATCTATGTGGACCNAATCAATGAGCTTGTTATTATAAAATTAATTCTGCTTTTCTCGAAGGTTGTTTGCTAGTTTCTTAAAAAGACCCCTGTGCCATAGCTTCTTAAAGAGACACAATCAGATTTTAGGGTGCCTGTTACTATCTACAAGTATTGAGTGGATACATGAAAGGTCATTTTCCTGGGTAACGTGTAAACTCTGCGTAAAATATATACATTTTGCCAATGTAGGGCTTTTGAAAAACAATGGCATGTAGCCTGCTATGTTCACATAATACTGCACACTTAGGGGCACTCTTGGTTAACTCTGTGGGATTAGCTTGAATCATAACAGCTCCAATGAAGTAAACTTATCTGCACAAGTAGAGACTTTCCCAAGTCTTGAAAATTAAGCCTTTTATGATTTAATGGCTAAGATAGTCATCTGTAGGTTTGGTAATTCCACTTGGGACTTTGATATCTGTTAGTAAAGGTAGCACCTCAGAAAGAAGAGTTAGAGATCACAATATTATAAATACTGGCATGTCAACGGGGAGATTTTTAATTTTAAAGTGTTTTAATAAGCCACATTTTAAAATCTGAATGATCAGTTTCAAAGGAGAACAAGTTAATGTTTACTTCATATTTACATTTTTACATTTGTTGAGGTTTAAAAGGTTATATTGAGTCAGCTTTAAAATGACAAGGGATGGTGGGCCTGAAAATGACAAATGAAGATGTATGCTTGGAGTTGTTAGGATGTCAGTCATTTTGACTGACAAATTTCACCGTTGAAATAAGCTTTAAATTTTCAATGTATTTGACTGCCTGTTGAAGTAGTTTACGCAGCCTCCAGTTCTCCCTTAAGGATGCTGTTTCCAATAAAGAGTCAAAAAATCCTGCACAGTTGGCCACGGCGGCGCTTGCTTCTCTCCCATTTCCCTCTGGACCACCGTCCCCCACATGTCTTTTCACGAAGATGACTGACCATCCTTTCACTGCCCTCGACAGTGTGCTTTAATTCTGAACACTAGCACGCTAAGAAAGCACTAGCATAAAATTGTGCAGCACAGAAGGTAGAACACAAAGGAAACCAGTCAGCTTTTCAAACAAAGAGCCCAGCAGACCACACGCGGGAGCGGAGCCGAAGCCCGAGCTTCCTGACTGTTTCCTCCTTGATCTCTACTCATATCTTCCCTTTTCACATTCATGCACTTATATGCCAATTCTTCTCTTAAAAAAGTCTTAGGTATAACCCTTCTTTAATAATTTAGTAGCATCTTTCTCACAGCATATGTGTATCCAAACAAGAATCCAGACATGTGATTCCGTGCCGTGTTTTACAAAAGATTTTTCTTGAAGCACACACTTAGTATCAGTCTTGGACAGCAAAATAAGAATAGATTTCACTTTTTCAATACAGTTGATGAAATACATTTGTTTGTCCCTGAGTAGTGAGTGAGACTGATGAAATGGCATGACCTTTGGAAGAACCAGAACGCAAGGTAGTGACCATGAAGTGAATTTCTGTCAAAAATATATCTCGATGGTCTAAAAGCTAATGTGATTCTGGAGCAACTGGGAGGTGGCCTGGAAGCATAAACAAGACGAGGAGAGGCAAGAGTCACCATCTAAGGCATTTACGTTGCATTTTGAGTTTATGAAAAACAAAAATTCTCAGTACAAATATGGAACTATGTCTACATATGCGTGAAGTTTTGCTGTGCTAAGCCACTCAGTCGTGTCCGCCTCTTTGTGACCCCGTGGACTGTAGCCCACCAGGCTCCTCTGTCCATGGGATTCTCCAGGCAAGAATACTGGAGCAGGTTGCCATGCCCTCCTCCAGGAGATGTAAACTTAACCTAAAGTTATTTCACTGGGGAAATGGGAAATTCAAATAAAAGCTTTCAAAGGATGATTAAAAGAAAAAAAAGGAAAAAGTGCTCACACTCACTAGCAATCAGGCAAAAAGTAAAACGAAAGACAACTTTTCACTCATCCTACTACAAAGTTATACATCTTGACAATAATTATGTTGAATACTTTATAGGAAATTAGGTATGAACATTTGGACAGGGTGAACATATATACAGGTAAAGCTTTTTGGAGAACAATTTAGCATCATTGATCTAAATCTAAAACGGATGCAAGTCAGAGAAGGAGAAATATCAGAGGACATCCCTTGCATGTGGAATCTGAAGAGAAATGATACAAATGAACTTAAAAAACAGAAAGAGACTCAAGACTTAGAGAAGGAACTTATGGTTGCTGATGGGGGAGGGGTAGTTAGGGACTCTGGGAAGGTCATGTGCACACTGGTATATTTAAGATGGATAACCAACGCAGACCTATTGTATAGAGTATGGAACTCTGCTTAATGTTATGTGCCAGCCTGGTTGGGAGGAGAGCCTGGGGGCAACTAGATGCACGTATGTGTACGGCTTGTCCCTTCACTGCTCACCTGAAACTGCTGCAGCCCTGGTGATATGCTCTACCTCAATACAAAGGCAAAGTTGAAAATTACAAAACAAGAAAAGAAAATGGACATACTTTCCGACTAAGCGATTCCTTTCTAGGAGTCTCTTCTTAGAAGTAGTCATATATGTAGATGTGAATGTGTACATGTGTGCACATTCTCACAGATGCTGCTGAGTCGCTTCAGCCGTGTCCAACTCTGTGCGACCCCACAGATGGCAGCCCACCAGGCTCCCCCATCCCTGGGACTCTCCAGGCAAGAACACTGGAGTGGGTTGCCATTTCCTTCTCCAATGCAGGAAAGTGAAAAGTGAAAGTGAAGTCGTTCAGTCGTGTCCGACTTCGCGACCCCATGGACTGCAGCCCACCAGGCTCCTCTGTCCCTGGGATTTTCCAGGCAAGAGTACTGGATTGGGGTGCCATTGCCTTCTCCTATTCTCACATATAAAAAGCTATAATTTTAAGAATGGTAATTACAGCATTGTTAAAATAAAACTTTAAAAGCACTCCAAACGTTTACTGATAAATATATTATTATGCTTATGCATTGAATATTATGAAGCTGTTAAAAAGAATGAGGAGAACATACATTTGCAAAAGTAGAATGATCCAAAAGACATGTTAAACAGAAACAGCAAATCAGATCATGAAAGCCTATTCACATAGTTCTGAAAAGTGCATCTAAAATCATAGACGTAGCCAGCAGGGAACCGGCCCTGGCGCCATCAGCGTTAGGCTGAGGCCCCTTGCAGCTGGCCCCCAGCTCCTAGTCCTGACGGGCCTCCAGCTCTGCGGTCTCCCACCCCTCCCTCCCCCAGGGAGGAGCCCTTCTCGCCTGCGCGCTCGCGGACAGCCCCGCTCCGCCAGCTGGGGCACTGTAGGACTGCACTTTCCCAGGCTCTGTACTGTCAGACTGAACATGTCTTTTAAATAAACAAATTATAAACATGGCATGTCTATCAATTAAACAGCAGTATGCNGGAGGAGAGCCTGGGGGCAACTAGATGCACGTATGTGTACGGCTTGTCCCTTCACTGCTCACCTGAAACTGCTGCAGCCCTGGTGATATGCTCTACCTCAATACAAAGGCAAAGTTGAAAATTACAAAACAAGAAAAGAAAATGGACATACTTTCCGACTAAGCGATTCCTTTCTAGGAGTCTCTTCTTAGAAGTAGTCATATATGTAGATGTGAATGTGTACATGTGTGCACATTCTCACAGATGCTGCTGAGTCGCTTCAGCCGTGTCCAACTCTGTGCGACCCCACAGATGGCAGCCCACCAGGCTCCCCCATCCCTGGGACTCTCCAGGCAAGAACACTGGAGTGGGTTGCCATTTCCTTCTCCAATGCAGGAAAGTGAAAAGTGAAAGTGAAGTCGTTCAGTCGTGTCCGACTTCGCGACCCCATGGACTGCAGCCCACCAGGCTCCTCTGTCCCTGGGATTTTCCAGGCAAGAGTACTGGATTGGGGTGCCATTGCCTTCTCCTATTCTCACATATAAAAAGCTATAATTTTAAGAATGGTAATTACAGCATTGTTAAAATAAAACTTTAAAAGCACTCCAAACGTTTACTGATAAATATATTATTATGCTTATGCATTGAATATTATGAAGCTGTTAAAAAGAATGAGGAGAACATACATTTGCAAAAGTAGAATGATCCAAAAGACATGTTAAACAGAAACAGCAAATCAGATCATGAAAGCCTATTCACATAGTTCTGAAAAGTGCATCTAAAATCATAGACGTAGCCAGCAGGGAACCGGCCCTGGCGCCATCAGCGTTAGGCTGAGGCCCCTTGCAGCTGGCCCCCAGCTCCTAGTCCTGACGGGCCTCCAGCTCTGCGGTCTCCCACCCCTCCCTCCCCCAGGGAGGAGCCCTTCTCGCCTGCGCGCTCCGCCAGCTGGGGCACTGTAGGACTGCACTTTCCCAGGCTCTGTACTGTCAGACTGAACATGTCTTTTAAATAAATAAATTATAAACATGGCATGTCTATCAATTAAACAGCAGTATGTCTACGAGTATAAGTGTAGAGAAAAGATCCTAGAAGTAGACACAGCCACGAACTAACAGAAATTGCTTTCTGAGGAAGAAAGTAGGAACAGAAAAAGGAAGAACATTTATCTCACTATCATATAAGAATAAACAGCTTCAGTTTTTTACAGTACTGATTTATAGCTTTTGTAAATGTGTATATGTGTACACACACACGAAAACTATATGAAACAAGTGTTGATTTTATCAGTTCATACAAGTTATGGGGAATCAGCACACAAATTATTCAGGTGTAACAGGGAGTGTCAAACTGTCCAGCAATGTTTAAAACAAGTTTTCTAATAAGCTTTTTAATGTATATACTCTCTATCAACTTGTTTATAGAATTTAGACTCACAGATTACAAAGAATTTGGGAAGTATAGTAGTTTCTGTTTAAATTCTATCATCATCACTAAATGTTTCAAATTACTAGAGCCAAGATTAATGGGACTTTACTAAAATGATGTCATTTGTATTTGTGGATATTGGTGAGACATAAGACTTCATCCTAGCCAGTTTTAAAAACTTAAGGCTATCAAGTTTCCTCTAATATGGCTTAAGCCATATTCTGGTTTTTTAAATTATTTGATTCTTTAAAAACAATTTTTTTAATTTTCTAGATGAAGAAGTGGTCAACATCTTTATAACTGACCTTTAACTATTAACCAAAATGACTAAAAACATTTAACCTAACAGTATATAAAAAGAACAATAATATAAATCTAACTAAAATAGTAGAGAAGACTTATAGTTCTGAAATCAAAATTAAGGATAGAGGATTAAAAGGCACAAACTATTATATATAAAATAAGTAAGCTATGAGCATATATTGTACAGCACAGAGAATATAGCCAATATTTTATAATAACTATAAGTGGAGTACAATCCCCCAAAGTGTGAATTACTATGTTGTACACCTGAAACTTATATATTAGTAATATAAATCAACTATACTTCAACTAAAAAAAAGCAAAAAATAAAATAATTACTGTAACAATGGAATTCTAACCTATATTTCTATTCTGCAAGAAAAAAATTTTAATTTGCTTTACTCATAACAAAACTGACTCTTATGAAGAAGTAAAAACAGACATATAGTGAAAAAGTGATAAAGTATCAGATAAAATGAAAACATTGACAATGGATGAAACCAAAGATAAGCAGCAATTCTGTGTGAAAATTAGGGAAAATAAATCACCTACTAGCCTGTCGCTGGGATTTCACCATGCTTTCGGGCCAGGCAGGCCGTCTTCATGCAGCTCAACACGGTCACCCCTTCTCTCCCTGCTGTTTCCCAAGTGCCCGGTTCTTTCATCTGCTTCATCTTCTTGGGCCCTGAAACAAGCGGAGTATGTAACCCTGGGCAAAGAATATCAACAGGCAATTTAGAGAAGAAAATTGAAAGACACAAAGTTAAGAGAACATATATTATTTCACTCAACAACTTGGCAAAAATAAAGTCACTGACACCAACCAGTGCCGACTCAGCCACGAGGAGCAGAAGACACTTTGGCATGTTGGTGTCCACTCTTTGGAGGACATCTGGTGAGTGGTTATTTTTTTTAAAATTTAAATGTACCTCACCTTTGACCCAGAGGTCACACTTTTAGGTACATACCCACAGGAAACATCCAAATTCACAATGATATTAATTGAAACATTTTTGATGCTAGTAAAAAGAAAAACAGAAGAAATAACTTTAATATCCTTCGAGAAGGATCTGGCTGGATAAGTTCTATTAAGTAAAATAGTGACTGTAATTGACTCATTAGGTAGACTCAAACAGATCTGTGTTACTGTATGAAGAAAAGATAGTATAAAATATACCTGGTATAATCTTACTCAAAAGAAACACAGCTAGACACTTCTACCACAGAACGGCAAGCGCCATGTGGACCGAGCACTGCCAGGCAGCCAGCTGCCAACCACAGGACTTAGTCCCACCGGTCAAGCTAACTTGCCAGATATGAACAAACATCTAGACTAGACTAAGAAAAGACAGTTTTTTGGTTTGTTTGTTGTGGGTTTTTTTTTTTTTTTTTTTTGTTAATGAAGCAGANTAACTTGCCAGATATGAACAAACATCTAGACGAGACTAAGAAAAGACAGTTTTTTGGTTTGTTTGTTGTGGTTTTTTTTTTTTTTTCGGTTGGGTCTATCAGGAAAAACTACCATTCCTCCAAGTATACTCCCATCATGCAAAAAAAAAAGTGCTCTTTAAAAACCCTAGCCCAATGTGGACAAATAGCCAATAAACGTATGAAAAGGTGATTATTCCACTGGCCATGCAGGAAAAGGAAATAAAAACTGCCTTGCAAGACAATTATGCACACAGAAGAAAGACTAAAAGGAGAAAGCAAACATTTGGAAATGTGGGTGTTTGTTAAGTAACCAGAATGCTCATACACAACGGTAGAAAAAATGCTGATTCAGCCCCTTTGGAAACCTGTCTGTTTCTACCAAAGCTGATCATTTCTATGTCCTCTGATTAAGCACAGACCCAGCCAAAATATATATTCAGTTCAGTTCAGTCGCTCAGTTGTGTCCGACTCTTTGAGACCCCATGAATTGCAGCATACCAGAGCTTCCCGTCCATCACCAACTGGCCACCTCATGTGAAGAGTTGACTCATTGGAAAAATATATATTAGTTACTCAATTGTGTCTGACTCTTTGTGACCCCCACGGACTATAGCCCACCAGGCTCCTCTGTCCATAGAATTTTCCTGGCAAGACTACTGGAGCGGGCTGCCATTTCCTTCTCCAGGGTATTTTCCTGACCCAGGGATCTAACCCAGGTTTCCTGCATTGTGGGCAGATTCTGGCCATCTGGGATACCAGGGAAGCCCTCTTCCAAAGACATACTTCAGGATATTGCTAGTAGCACGATCATAGTAGCCTCAAACTGGAAACTAACCAAATGTCCATTTGCCAAAGGAGCAGCATACAGCATCCAAAATGAAATATTAGAAGAAGCTGTAGATTTTACACGGCTGATGATGATCGCCACGCTGCAAAGTTAAAAGGTTATGTGTTTAAAATGGATAACCAGCTAGGACCTATTGTATCGCACACGGAACTTGGCTCAGTGTTACATGCTGGCCTGGATGGAGTGGGCTTGCGGGGGAATAGAGACGTGTATACATACGGCTGAAACTATGCAGGTGAAACTTTGCTGTTCAGCTGACACTGCTGCAACATTGTTAACTGGCTATACCCCAACACAAAATAAAAAGTTTAACGTTTGGGGGAAAAAAGAAAGGTCAAGTGTTTATTTAATCCTATGACCTGATTATAGAAAGATAGCAATGTTGCAGATAGATACACTTTAAGGAATTCCAGAATCATATTAACAAGTGATTAAGAGTGGGGGACTTTACTGCTACTGCTGCTGCTGCTGCTAAGTCGCTTCAGTCATGTTCGACTCTGTGCAACCCCACAGATGGCAGCCCACCAGGCTCCTCTGTCCCTGGGATTCTCCAGGCAAGAATACTGGAGTGGGTTGCCATTTCCTTCTCCAATGCATGAAAGTGAAAAGTAACAGGGAAAGTTGCTCAGTTGTGTCTGACTCTTCGCGACCCCATGGACTGCAGCCCACCAGGCTCCTCCATCCATGGAGGATGCCTGATTTCATAACTAAAAAGGTTATTGAAGGACATATAATTCCTCCATCACACCAGCTGATTTCATAACTAAAAAGGTTATTGAAGGACATATAATTCCTCCATCACACCAGCTGATTGATCACTGACGTCACTGACTGACCTTAACAGAGCTCTATATTCTTTCTTCATTGATCCGTGTATTTGGTGATTATTTATTGAGGGTGTTTAAAGTGCCCAGCACTAACCTTTTGTCTCCAGGCAAGAGTACTGGAGTGGAGTGCCATTTCCCTCTCCAATGCATGCATGCATGCTAAGTCACTTCAGTCCTGTCCAACTCTGCACAACCCTCTGGACAGCAGCCCACCAGGCTCCCCCGTCCCTGGGATTCTCCAGGCAAGAACACTGGAGTGGGGTACCATTTCCTTCTCCAGTGGGGGACTATGAGGTGAGGTGAGGTGAAGTCGCTCAGTCGTGTCCGACTCTTTGCAACCCCGTGGAGTGTAACCTACTAGGCTTCTCCATCAAGGAAAGTAATATAAAAATAAGTCCCGTCACCCTTTTCCTTTCCATGCATCAGTTGTCAGACACAGGTTTCCAATGTCTAAAGGAAATAATATGTTGAAGTAATCAGAGCAGCACTTGGCACACAGAAGACACTTGGGTTGAACATTAGCTTACTCTTTCACTTTCCTGTGCTAAGATATGGCTGACACATGATTCCTGAATAGTTAGATTAGATTACATATTGTTATCTTGTCATCTAACCTAGTTTCACCAGCCACTGAAGATGCTCTCAGCAAGTTGCTTGGTTTAGCCTCTGGAGATTGTGTCTCACTTTGTTNTGACACATGATTCCTGAATAGTTAGATTAGATTACATATTGTTATCTTGTCATCTAACCTAGTTTCACCAGCCACTGAAGATGCTCTCAGCAAGTTGCTTGGTTTAGCCTCTGGAGATTGTGTCTCACTTTGTTTTTTCACAAAATTTAGTCTCCTCTGTCGACTTTCAGTAACGTGTAGGAAATACCTTGGGTTTGCGTGGTGTTTGCACGAGGGAACCCGGGAGCACCGAGGGGGCAGGAACCAGGTTAGGGGAGTGACTATACACGGCCTGCATGGTCTGCTTTGTAACTTGACTCAAACAAAGCAACATTTTCTCTTATGCTTCATAATGATAATAACCATCTTTATTTTATAATAAGATGATACTGCATTAATTATTACTACTTAATCATTTTAGAATACTATAAATGTGTCAATAAAAATTGCGAGGCNCCAACAGAGGTCCGTCTAGTCAAGGCTATGGTTTTTCCAGTGGTCGTGTATGGATGTGAGAGTTGGACTATAAAGAAAGTTGAGCTCTGAAGAATTGATGCTTTTGAACTGTGGTGTTGGAGAAGACTCGTGAGAGTCCCTTGGATAGCAAGGAGAGCCAACCAGTCCATCCTAAAGGAAATCAGTCCTGTATATCCATTGGAAGAACTGATGCTTAAGCTGAAAGTCCAATGCATTGGCCACCTAATGCGAAGAACTGACTCATTGGAAAAGACCCTGATGCCAGGAAAGACTGAAGGTGGGAGGAGAAGGAGATGACAGAGGATGAGATGGTGGTTGGGTGGCATCACCGACTCCATGGACATGAGTTTGAGTAAACTCCAGGAGTTGGTGATGGACAGGGAAATCTGCCGTGCTGCAGTCCATGGAGTTGCAAAGAGTCGGACACGACTNAGATGTGTATAAGAGACAGCACCGACTCCATGGACATGAGTTTGAGTAAACTCCAGGAGTTGGTGATGGACAGGGAAATCTGCCGTGCTGCAGTCCATGGAGTTGCAAAGAGTCGGACACGACTATGTGACTGAACTGAACTAAAAGGCTTATGGTCATTGTAAATCAATCTACCACAAACAGTTAAAACTCCATGAATACGTACTGAACGTTTAATACGAGACTGTCACTAACTTCAGGGAACTACAGTGTGGAGGTAGCCAATTATGACATAATAATGAGATAAGTGGTACATGCTGCTTCTCTGCTTAGAACCCTTCTTCTCCTTCCATTTTTGTAAGACTCCTTCAAGTTCTCAAATAAACATCAATTCCTCTGAAAATTCTATGGCAGGGGACAATCTTGCCCTAGTAGTCCACTTTGGCAACGTGACTATTTCCCATGTGACAAACTTTTTCATCGGTGTCCGTACTGAATTATCACTTAGAGGGTGTGGAGAGTTGCAAGGTAGGTCATTCTACCATCAGATATTAATATTCAAGTGATAGAAAATGAAAGCATAAAACCGTCTTCATTCTTTCTGTCATACATTACACCATGAGAATTTTTGCATCTGTGCCACTTGTTAACATCTCTGTAAGGGAACAGGTGGAAGGCATGGAGGTTTTAAACAGCAGGGGCTGGAGGTTGGGACTATGTAAAAACCAGCAAGGATGACTTCCTGATTTCTAGCTCAGAACACTGGGACCAGCTGGGCCCCTCAG
>SJYW01029490.1:240898-252847 GCA_006410735.1 Raphicerus campestris
GCAAAACGTTTTGAGATACTTCTCCAAAGAAGGTATAGGAATGACAAGTGTAGATGTCTAGCATCAGTAATTATTAGCAAATGCAAACTAAATCCTTAAAAATGTAGGCTACTGCATACCTACTAACATGGACAGATTACAAAGGCTGACATCAGTGACAAGGATGTGAAGCAACTAGAACTCGTAAACTACGTGTGGAAATGCAAAATGATATAAACACTTTGGAAAATACTTTAGCAACTTCTTATAATATTAAACATATAATTATTATAAGACAGTGAGCCTGTTCCAAACGATTTACCCCAAATAAATGAAAATACACGTCTACAAAAGGACTTGTACTCCAATGTTCATAGACTGCAAAAGAACTGGAAACCACCCAAACGTCTCACAACTGGTGGATGAAATGCAAACTGTAGCCTACTTATATACTGGAATGTGCTTACTCACTCAGTCCTGTCAGACTCTTTGAGACCCCATGGACTATGGCCCACCAGGGTCCTCTGTCCATGGGATTCTCCTGGCAAGAATACTGGAGTGGGTTTGCCATGCCCTCCTTCAGGGATCTTCCCAACCCACGGATCGAACCCAAGACTCCCACATTGCAGATGGATTCTTTACTGTCTGAGCCACAAGGGAAGCCCGAGAATGCTGGAGTGGGTAGCCTATCCCTTCTCCAGAGGATCTTCCCAACCCAGGAATGGAACTGGAGTCTTCTGCACTGCAGGCACATTCTTACCAGCTGAGCTATCAGAGAAGCCCCATACTGGAATACTACTCATCAATTTAAAAGAATATTACGGATACATGCAGTTTTAAAATTATTATACAAAATGAAAGGAGTCACACACAGAAGACAGCATCTTGTATGATTTCTAAGACATAAGATCTTTTTTTAAAAAGGCAAAATTNCATACTGGAATACTACTCATCAATTTAAAAGAATATTATGGATACATGCAGTTTTAAAATTATTATACAAAATGAAAGGAGTCACACACAGAAGACAGCATCTTGTATGATTTCTAAGACATAAGGTCTTTTTTTAAAAAGGCAAAATTATGACCGAAAGCAGGTCAGTGGTTGCGAGAGGCTGGGGTAAGGAGAGCACAGGAGAACTGGGGGAGTGAGGAAAGGTTTTATACCAACAGTACAGGGCGGTTGCATGTTTGTTATCTATTTGTCAAAACGCATCAAACTGCGCAGTGAAAATCGATGGCCGTTATTGTGTGTAAATTATTCTTCGATAAAGATGAATTTAAAATATGATGCAGGTCTTACAATTTGGGCCATGGAAAAGCATTCACAATACAGTAATAAAGTAAGTAGATTTATCAATGGACCATGAAGAAATGGCTGCCTTTGTCAGACTGTTTAATAAAAGAGTTTCATTTGGGGGAACTAATTTATTAAGGTGCGAGAAGAACTGAAAGAACAGCTAGGCAAAGATAAAACCAGATCAGCGCAACAGTTGAAAGTCACTGTCACACCTAAGGGTGGGAGAGAGTTTTAAAAAAGATAGTATTGTCAGATCTTAGAAGCAGGGCCATCAAGGAGAAGCAAGAATGGAAGAAGGGATTACCCTGTGAGACCAGCACAGGGAATGGGGCTTTCTGTAGGGGGATCTAAGGAGCTTCCCAGGGCCCAGCAGTAAAGAATTCACCTCCGAATGCTGGAGACGAGGGTCTGGTAGCTGGCTCGGGAACAGTCCCTGGAGAAGGAAATAGTAACCCACTCCAGTATTCTTGCCTGGAGAATCCCGTGCACAGAGAAGCCTGGCGGGCTACAGCCCATGGGGTCACAAAGAGTCAGACATGACTTAGCCACTAAACAACCACAATGAGAGACGCTGACCTTTTGACCAGGAAGAATGTCAAGAAAGCCTCCTTGCACCCACCCGCTCACCAGAAGCCACTCACCAAGGGAATCAAAGAGTTTTTAGGGTCCGCCACCTGTGACCCAGAATAGATCAGGGACAGGAAGGTTTAGATAAGCAGGAAAAAGACACCACAAGAGCAAAGTCACAGCTGCAGCTATCCCTGGGAGAATTAAAGGTTGTTCTTAATTCTCTTCTTTTATCTTTTTTTAATACACACTTCTTTAACAATGAATGCAGTGACATAAATTAAATCAAGTAAATCTGAAGAATCCTTTATATTTTGTTGGAATCAAAAGGATTGTGATAAAGGGTCCAAAGTTCTCCATAAATGTTATTTTTTCCTCTTTAAAAATTCAGAGAAGATGAAGCTTCTGGGCTCAACAGACTTGACTCCAGCCAGTGAACATGTTAAGTCTTCAGTCATCCCTACTTAATTACGTTATGTGCAATGTTGTTTTAACATGTTCCAGCAGAGTTTGGCAGGGTGCTGCTTCCCCAGTCAGCCAGCTGGAAAGACCACCATTCCAGAACGGAGCCAGGAAAAACTACAACCATGAGCCATGGAGTCACATGGGCAATTCACAGTGTAGTCAGACGGCTTCCACAGTTTAACCAAAGATGCTAGGCAGAGACAACGGATGGGAGCCAACAGACTCTTGAAATACATTTGGGTAATTATTGCATCGTTATAGGAAGACTATCTTGCCAATTTCATAAGCAATGATAATTGTTCTGAACATACTACATATAAAACGAAGTAACAGCATTATTTTAAACTCATAGTGTATCAGTCAAAGTTCAACCACAAAAATAGTCACTAGAAGACACACACACACAGAGATATGTATATATGGGGCCGGTTGGAAAGAGATTTATACAAGGAATGGATTTACAGGATCGTGGAGGCTGGGCTTCCCTGGTGGCTCAGAGGTTAAAGCGTCTCCCTGGAATGCAGGAGACCCGGGTTCGATCCCTGCGTTGGTAAGATCCCCTGGAGAAGGGAATGGCAATCCACTCCAGGACTCTTGCCTGGAGAGTCCCATGAAGGGAGGAGCCTGGTAGGCTGTAGTCCATGTGGTCGCAAAGAGTTGGACACAACTGAGCGACTTCACTCATGCACTCACTCAGAGGCTGGCTAAGCATTTCTGAGACCTGGAGGCAAATAGTCAGGAAGGGAGGAGCCCGAGCTGAAGCTCCATGGACGGGCCTGAGCATCTGTCACAGGCAGGCAGAAAGGTCAGATCCCATGAAGGAATAGCAAGTGTAGACCCAGCTGTTCCTGGAAGTCTCTTTTGCCATGGCCCAACCCTTGTAAGGACTTATTCAGTTAGGTGTGGCCCACCAGGATAATCTCTATAATTTGATGTCAACTTATTAAGGGACTTTCATGACATCTGCAATATCCCTTCACAGAAGCACCTAGATGGGTGTCTGACTGAATAACTGGAAGGTGTGTGCGTGATGCAAAGTGGCCACTGCCCTGTCTTTGGTGCCCACAGTTTAGCCTGGCTAAGATGACATGTTAGAAAACTATCACACTCAGAACCATATATTTAGGAACACATATATACATACATATTACCATCTGCCATTGTTTTAAGACTCAAAATATCCTCCTACTCCCAGACACTATTCTTCCTCATTGTTAAGTCCCAGTGGTGACTGGTAGATGCCCAATAGATACCACTGAGTGAATGATATTTTCTACGAAGGAAATGATGGCATTAACAAATGACACTCTGACAGCCAGGAAGAGTGTTTCAGGCTCTTCCTCCTCATCCCATTCCCTTTTCTTTTTCGCTGTTGGTTTTGGTTTTGGTCACACCACAGAGCATGTGGGATCTCAGTCTGCTAACCGGGGACTGAACTTGTGCGCCGCAGAGAGAGAGCAGAGCCTTGCCCCCTGGGCTGCAAGGGGGGACCCCGCTCACTTCTCTTCCATCCCCTCAGCTCACCTGCACTTTGTCCAGCCGAGCTGGTGCAGGCTGTGCACTTGTAGTCTGAAGTTTCACGATCAGATGAATCTTAGTAGGCTTCTGTGGCTTTGTCTTCACTCCTTTTCATAACAGAAGTCTTTCCTTACACACACTGTTAGACTGCTAGATTTATCTTGACTGTAACTTTGAGCAAGCTCCATTGCAACCAGTCATTCACTGGTGCATCTCATCCTCTTCTACTGTTAACTCCTTGTCAACAGGGCAATTGTGTTCACATGAGAGCCCAAGAGCCGAGTTCCTGTAACGTACTCCGAGGAGCTCACTGAATAAATGATACAACGAACAAAGAATGAACTGTGCTCTTGCCTTAAACTGAAGTGCCTTGCTTCTTTAATAAGTACCTGAGTAGACTGTAAACCCTTTCTTTCTCACCTGAGTTCCATCAGTAATCCTAAAATAGGGGACAAAAATAAAACTCAGTTGTCCATGGATGTCGTTGCTGACCAGTAACAGATCTGCTATTTCCTCAAGGGTTATGTATATACCTAGGATTTTTTTTTTAATTTTTTAAATTAAAAGTTCTCATCTCGATGAGCTCTGCAGACTCAGTGTGGAAAAGCTCAGTATTGATTAATGCAGGCATTTAAGTCTGGGGGAACATGGTCAAATAAATAAACTCCAGGAAAGATTCAATGAGTAGCCTCATATATCAAGGACAATCTCTTGAGAACACAAGTCAGGATTATGAGAGGTTTCATACTTGTCTTCCCTGTCATACACTCAATTTTCTCTCAGGAGAGCAATTGAAAAAAAAAAAAAAAAAAACCTTCAGGGATAGAAAAAAACCACCTGTAATCTATTTCAGGCTTCTCAGTGAAAAGCACTAGCTAGCAGGCTTCNCTGTTTGTTTCACCTGCACAGTTTTCTCTAGGCAAGAATACCAGAGTGGATTACCATTCTTCCTCTAGATGATCTTCCTCACCCAAGGACTGAACCTGGGTCTTCCACTTTGCAGGCAGATTCTTAATCATCGGAGCCACCAGGGAAGCCCAGTTTATCAGTTTAAAAAATGTCAAATGTAGCGCAATATGGTTTCAGAACAAAAACAAAAGGGTCTTCAGGGAATCGTTTTCCTTTCGCATCGGGCCGGGGGGAGAAATAATTTTGAGATCCAGTTTCGAGTTGTTAATTTGTTGTGTGATTTTGTATAAATCCTTCCACCTTTTAGTATTTATGTGTTCCATTACTGGAATTAAAAAGGCTGACTGAAATGATTGTACTCTCCTGGACAGCTGTAAACTCTCAAGCAAGGATTCCTAACCTCACTCAGGTTTAGGGACTTGTACATTGTGGCACCTGAACAGTTGCTGTTGAGTCGCTAAGTCGTGTCTGACTCTTTGAAGCCCCATGGACTGCAGCACGCCAGGCTCCCCTGCCCTTTACTACCGCCCTGAGCTTGCTCAGATTCGCACCCACTGGGCTGGTGAAGCCATCCAACCATCTCATCCTCTGCTGCCCTCTTCTCTTTTGGCCTTCAGCCTTTTCCTGTGAGTTGGCTCTTCGCATTAGGTGGCCAAAGTACTGGAGCTTCAGCTCCAGCATCAGTCCTTCTAATGACTATTCAAGGTTGGCTGGTAACTAGGGCATTTCACGGGACACAGGACTCAGAACTTTGGGCAGAGTTCTTCCCTATACTTCCTGTCTTTCTGGGCATTGTCAGTCAAGTGATTGCCCACAGAGGCAATGAGATGCTCTCAATTAGCTTCCATAGTTGGTAAAGAATCTGCCTGCTCAATGCAGGAGACCCAAGAGACCCAGGTTCAATCCCTCGGTCAGGAAGATCCCCTGGAGAAGGGAATGGCAACCCACTCCAGTGTTCTTGCTTAGAAAATCCCATGGATAGAGGAGCGTGGTTGGCTACAGTTCATGGGCTCACAAAGTCAGACATGACTAAGCATGCAGACATGCACCCTAAGAACTACACGGAAACTATGAAAGCTCTCCTTTTTCAGTGGCCTGATTTGTCTTCCTCCTGTCCTAACTATGTCTGCAGAGGAAAAACTTTAATATTTAAATTGTGTCTTCCAGATAAAGCCTAAAACATACATTTTTCCTGAATTTAGAAGCACAACAAATGAAGAAAAAATGCCAGGAAACAATGACACTCTCCAAAGCAATGGTGAACCATACAAAACAGAGGCATTATTTACTAGCCCCCAGAAGATCAATAACTCCCTGTTTCAAATAATTTCCCAGAGAGATCCTATACCTTTGCCTTTTTTCCAGTCTCGGAGAAGTTCCTCTGACATTAGGTGGTGCTACAAGATGCCACGGGGCTTCCCTGGCAGCTCAAACATATGAGAATCCACCTGTAATGCAGGAGACCCAGATTTGATCCCTGGGTTGGGAAGATCCCCTGGAGAAGGAAACAGCAACCCACCCCAGTGCTCTTGCCTGGAGAATCCCACAGACAGAGGAGCCTGGCAGGCTACAGTCCATAGGGTTGCAATTCCCTGTGGCTAAGATGGTAAAGCATCTGCCTGCAGTGTGGGAGACCCAGGTTCGATCCCTGGGTTGGGAAGATTCCCTGGAGAAGGAAATGGCAAGCTACTCCAGTACTCTTGCCTGGAAAATTCCATGGACTGAGGAGCTTGGTAGGCTACAGTCCATGGGGTTGCGGAGTCGGACATGACTAAGTGACTTTCACTTCACTTTCACAGGATTCCACAATTGGGTGATAATTGCCTGTGTCGAACAGAAAGCTCTTCAACCATGACTTGGAACTGAGAACTTGGGACAGGGATAGTCTTTACTTAGAGATAACCAAGCAACTTTAGAGAAGACGTGCTGTGCCGTCAATCCCTAAATTTGAAGTGAAACAGCAAGAAGCATTTTATTATGCCTGTTCACTTTTAAACCCCTGAAGGGAGATTAGCTGCAAAGAAAATACACATCAAAAAAAGAAAACTTTACTACCCAGCATGCAATTGTTATAGGGGACAAGTTCTTAAAGTTTCCTTATGACATAAAGTATCTTTGAAGCTGCCTCTGGTTGGCATTAGGAAGCTCTTGGCATGAAAAGCCAAACAGGATCTGCAGGGCAGTCCTAGACCGGCCTGAAAGAAGCACGTTCTGTTGGGGAAACAAAGGTTTGATAAGTAAGAATGTTGGCTTCATACTGTTGACAGCCTCAAGCTGCATCTCTTTATAAAAGAGAGGCTATTTCAGAGCAAGTCAGATAGGAGCCAGTTGCGAGGAAGAAGGGTAAAGGGAAAACCATCGTGGCTCTGAGCATCTGCCATGATTACACATCAAACCTTACTCCGGAGTCTGCTGGGAACTGTCTGGTCCTTGGGACTGCTCAGTTCTGTGAAGGAGTGTCTGCAGTCACGCCCGTGTGTTGTACCTGTTTTTGTGATGCCTGTCACTGCAGACCCGGCAACCAAGGGCTGCATGACCAATCCGATCAGCAGGTCAGTGGAGAAGATGCCTGTGACATGTGACCGTTTAACTCCGAGAAGAGGCACGCATTCTCAGATGCTCGCTTGTCCTTTTCCAGGAGGAGTCTGGCAGACGGGAGCTGGCTCACACCCTCAACCCCACACTCCCCCATGTCCCCCCACCCCCNCAGACATTTGCAACGGAACAACGCAGCGATTCTTTTCTTAGACAAAGACACTCTTTGTAAGGATGCGTTTTGAATGGGCATCACCTCCCACTTGTAAACAGTCCTCCTTTTAAGAATCACAACAGAGCCTGCCATTGTCTTAGTGGGCATATCATTCTATCACCCTTTCTTAATCCACTGAAAGACAAGCAACAAAACAGCTTTTAAAAGGAGTTATTTCCCTTAGGATTCTCCATTCTTTCACTACATGATGCCACAGTTTATAGTCCCAGGCAGTGTTGAAATCCAATCCCTTTTCACCCTGTATTCTTACACATTCAAAGTGATAATTATTTATATTTTAATGGCAATTATTTTAGTACATAAATTTTCAATGTCTCTATTTTTATAACTCTTTTGGACTAGGATATGAAAGAAAGACACATATCAAATTTATAGTTGATATTATAATAGGATGAATAGTTGCAACTGTATAAGTCTTAGTGATAATAAACTTGGAAGGGACCACTGAGTTTAGCTCCTACCCAATTCCTTCATTTCTCTCATGAAACACACATACACAAATTAAATAAACTGGCCAAAAGTCACACAGCCTTCTGAATTTGGAGCCTTTTGTCTGAACATCTGCAAATATTTCCTTTTGTGTATACTGCTGCCACCTGAAACTCACCGTTCTAAAACTACCTGTTATTGACGTTTATTTTTTTGGAACTATATCTTCTCCTCCCAAGTATATTAAAGGAAGAATACATTACACCTTTCTGGATCCCTCTATCAACTAGCAAACCCAGTGCCTTGGGCTTTCTATGTGATTAATAACCATCTGGGTTGACAAATAGCAAGTATGGTGATTGTTATGGTAGAGCTGTGACCCCCCAGAAAGAGATTTTGGAGTCCTCAATTCCAGGACCTCAAATGTGACCCTCCTGGGAGACAGAGTTGTTGCAAATGTAATTAGTTCAGGTGAGCTCATACAGAAACAGGGCGGACCCTTAATCTAATATGGTGGATGCCCTTCTAGAAGAGACACAAGGTAAAGAATAGCAGGGACAGCTGAGACAGACACTAGAGTCAGGCATCTACAAGCCACGGCATGCCAAGGATGGCAGGAAACACCAGGAACTAGATGAGATGAGAAAAAGTCCCCTTCTTTATGGTTTAGAGGAAGCAGGAGACTTCATTTTGGATTTCTAGGTCTGTCTAGTCAAAGCTATGATTTTTCCAGTAGGCCTGTATGGATGTGAGAGTTGGACTACACAGAAAGCTGAGTGCTGAAGAAATGATGCTTTTGAACTGTGGTGTTGGAGAAGACTCTCAAGGGTCCCTTGGCTGCCAGGAGATCCAACCAGTCCATCCTAAAGGAAATCAACCCTGAATATTCATTGGAAGGACTGATGCTAAAGCTGAAACTCCATTACTTTGGCCACCTTATGTGAAGAACTGACTCACTGGCAAAGATCCTGAACCTGGGGAAGATTGAAGGCAGGAAGAGAAGGGGATGAAAGAGGATGAGATGGCTGAATGGCATCACCAATTCAATGGACATGGATGTGAGTAAATTCCGGGAGTTGGTGATTGACAGAGAGGCCTGGCGTGTAGCGGGCCATGAAGAGTCAGACACAAATGAGCGACTGGACTGAACTGAGCCTCCAGAACCATGAGATAATCAAATTCTGTTGTTTTAAGCCACCTACTTTGTGGTATTGTGTACGAGGGCCCTAAGAAATTAATGCATGATTAAAAGGACTCAGGCTATCTGAAGACAAGTTTAGCTCTACCATTCAGTTATCTCAGCTTTGGCAACTTGACGAACTTCTCTTGTGCCTCAGTTTTCTTATCCTTAAAATGAAGATAATATTACTTTTTTCATATGAATTTTCTAAGAGTTACATTTGAAGTGTGTATATTACAAATTTTATACAAAGCATACCACCTAGTATATGCTTAAAATAATATCCTTTTTGCCCATTACATTAGTAAATGAGTCTTTTATTTATAGTAACAAGTATAATCATTCAACAAATATTTATTGAATATCTTCTCAGGTTAAGCACTACTTCAAGCATTTGAGATACAGAAGTAAACAAAAGAGAAAGACACTTCTTCCCAGAGCTTACCTAAGGAAAATAAGCCTATTTTTTTCTCTTAATAAGGGGATGAATAAACTAAAACTGTCACTGCATTTTGTTCTAAACTCTGCTTCAAGGAATTATTATGATAAGAAAGAAATGAGTGAATTTACCTCCTAAACCACAGTGGCTTCTTTCCAGCTTATCAAAATACTTGGAGCTATTATTATATAACTGTTTGCTTGCCATAGTATAAAGCAAAACCAATATTATCTTTCCATTTAAAATGTGAATGGAAGAAAAGCAATTTTTATTAATTTTCTTAACTGCAGCTCCCCATTTTAATGAGATGCTACAAGAAACTAATTAAATGTAGCATGTACAAAAATATTAAAAGTTTCAACTGTTGTACGTAAAAATACTTTCAAGTACATCTTCACCATTGAAAGGGAAGAAATGTTATCCTCAATGAGTTTTTCACCCGTAGAAAGAAAACCTCTCATGTGGTTATGATCAGTGTTATCATTTTCTAAAATTTTCTGATTGGCACTAGGGTAAGGAGAAAATTTTAGGTATGTGCTGTTGAAAATATATAAAGATTTGTAAGTAACAAAACAACAGCAAAAAATTTTTCTTAAGCTTTAAGATACTGTTAAAGAATGGAGACATCAATACACATTTTTATCTCAGACAAGGAAGGAATTACTTTATAGATATTTGATACGGCCTCCCACCACAACCAAGAGTAGCCCCCTCTTGCCGCAACTAGAGAAAGACCATGTGCCACGAGGAAGACGCAGGGCAAGCAGAAATGAATGAAATAAATATGACTCATCCAGACTGAGACTGCCACGAGGGGAACATGCACCCACACTGTGAGGATTTGGTGTGAAAGAAACCTCCACCACTGCAATATTTAAAATGGAGAAACAGTGAGGACTCCCTGTCAGCACAGGGAACTCTGCTCAGACTAGATGGGAGGGGGTTTGGGACAAGAACAGATACGTATATGTATGACTGAGTCCCTTCACTGTTCGCCTGCAACTATCACAATACCGTTAATTCGGTCTCAGTTCAGTTCAGCTGCTCAGGCATGTCCCACTCTTTGTGACTCATTGGACTGCAGCACGCCAGCCTTCTCTGTCCATCACCAACTCCCAGAGCATGCTCTAACTCATGTCCATTGAGTTGATAATGCCATCCAACCATCTTATCCTCTTTCATCCCTTTCTCCTCCTGTCTTGAATCTTTCCCAGCATCAGGGTCTTTTCCAATGAGTTAGCTCTGCTGCAATGCAAAATAAAATGCAAAATAAACAGATTTGTTTAATATCATATATGAAACGAATAGCCAATCCAGGTTTGATGCATGATACTGGATGCTTGGGAATGGTGCACTAAGACGACCCAGAGGGATGGGACAGGGAGGGAGGAGGGAGGGGGGTTCAGGATCTGGAACACGTGTATACCTGTGGTGGATTCATGTTGATGTATGGCAAAACCAATACAATACTGTAAAGTCATTAACCTCCAATTAAAATAAATAAATTTATATTAAAAAAAAAGAATGAAATGTAAAATGTATCAATTTACATTTCATATTGATTACAATTTGTAATGATAACATTTTGGTTATATTGAGCTAAATAAAATGTTTTGTAAAAATTAAATTTGCCTGTGTCTTTTTACCTGTTTTCATTCCAATCCCAAAGAAGGGCAATGCCAAAGAATGTTCAAACTACTGCACAATCACATGCATTTCACATGCTATCAAAGTAATGCTCAAAATTCTCCAAGCCAGGCTTCAACTGTATGTGAACCGAGAACTCCCAGACGTTCAAGCTGGATTTAGAAAAGGCAGAAGAACCAGAGATCAAATTGCCAACNCGCATGCATTTCACATGCTATCAAAGTAATGCTCAAAATTCTCCAAGCCAGGCTTCAACTGTATGTGAACCGAGAACTCCCAGACGTTCAAGCTGGATTTAGAAAAGGCAGAAGAACCAGAGATCAAATTGCCAACGTCCGTTGGATCAAAGAAAAAGCAAGAGAATTCCAGAAGAACAACTACTTCTGTTTCTTTGACTACATTAAAGCCTTTGACTGTGTGCTTAACAACAAAGTGTGGAAAATTCTTCAAGAGATGGGAATACCATACCACCTGACCTGCCTCCTGAGAAACTTGTGTGCAGGTTAAGAAGCAACAGTTGGAACCGGACATGGGAAAATGGAATGTTCCAAATTAGGAAAAGAGTACGCCAAGGCTATATATTGTCACTCTGCTTATTTAGCTTATATGGAGTACGTCATGAGAAACGCTAGCCTGGAAGAAGCACAAGCTGGAATCAAGATTGCTCAGAGAAATATCAATAACCTCAGATATGCAGATGATAACACCCTTATGGCAGAAAGTGAAGAACTAAAGAGCCTCTTGATG